>JAUPMG010265986.1:0-19911 GCA_031762675.1 Pachysandra terminalis
ACGTCAATATAACATATATATATATATAAGTATTAATAATTAAACAATAGTTTTTTTTTTTTGGTTGGAACTTGTTATAAAACCCTTTAACACAAAATGTCGGCTAGCACGCTTTTGTCATTGGAACTTCCAACGGACAACTTTCTTTTTTTGGTCAACTTTAAACACCGACTTTTTAAACGCGTTTTTTGCTTACAGAACGTTTTAAACGAAGTTTTAAGCGTTTATGCACTAAAAAGCATTTTTTTCAAAAAAACACTGTTTTAAACGGCGTTTTGCTAACAATGATTTGAATTGCCAAAAATTGGGGGAAAAAAATATTTTCCCGGATTTTAAAATTATCCACTTATTTGTTTCAACGGAAAATATAAAATTCCAAAAAATATTTTCCAATAGCCGAAAAATTGGGGGAAAATAACTTCTGCTCTTTTTTTTTTTTGTGGAAGTTATTTTCCAAAAAAAAAAAAGGTTTCGCTAAAAGCTTGATAACTTCAACAACTCTTCCTTGTCTCAAAGCTCGACGGCTCCTCCTTTTGTCTCAATTCGAATCAGAATAACAGATAATACGACGACGAATGGGGAGATTTCGTGGCTACTTTCTCTGAAAAGCAAGATTTCTTTGAAGAACCATCTTGATTTGAGCCCACTAATACTTTCTTACAAGTTCAAAATCCTGGTAATCCCTCTGAAACCCCTTAAAAGTTCGATCCTTTCAGGTTTTTCTCGGATCAATCAACGAAATCCCTTAAATCACAGCCGAGTCATGTTGAATCAGAGAAGAGCACAGATTGAATTTTGGATTGAACATAAATATCAATGATCTTATGATAAATTTCTGTCGTCACACAGAGCAGATCACGACTGAAAATGGGTTCAATTCCGATTTAGTTGACGGAAAAGGGTATTTTGACGACGATGGATGGGAATTCAAGGATGTGTTCTATGAAACAAGAGGCGGAGATGCAGATGGTGAAGTGAAGGTGAAGGGTTAGCAGGTTGTTTAAGCTTCTTAAGTTGTTTCATGAGCTGGTGTTTGTGAGTTTTATTATTTAAAATTTATATTTTCTTTTGTTTCAGGAGCCATGGGATGAATTGAGTTTTAGTACGACAATTTTAGCTGATTTGTTGCCGGGAAAAAAGAATTCTAGGAAAGTTTTTAAATAACATCCAAACGGTAAGAAATTAAAAGAGGGAAAAGTTTTTCTCAAAAAATTTCTTCCAGAATATATTTTTCTGTGAAAATTATTTTTCGATGAAACAAACAGAGCCTTAATGCAAAATGTAATATCAAAGTTGAGGTAAGAGCTTGTGAACTGGTTACACATGCCCCAGAGAAAATATCTCATGAAACAAACTTGAACCACAGCTATTTTGGCAAATTTCTTCAAGAAAGGTAAAAACAAGGGAGTGTAATAATTGACAGGGAGAGAAATATGACATATTACACTAAACAACAATATTCAAAAGAATCAGATAAATCCTTTGTCTTTAAAATTTTCGATATCTAGACCTCCAGACTTTCTTACTTAAGAAGGTATTAGAAAATGCCATTTAGAACTTATCATCGATACAATGTCAATCATCATGACAACAAAAAAGAAGTTATTCCTCACTAACTTTTAATAAAGTGAAGATTTGATCAATATCTGTATTAATTTGTCTTACCCAATGATTTCCCATTGCTAAAAAAAGGCAAAATTTTAGTTACACTATCTGATAAGTAATTCTCTAATACCATCATATCTAGTTAAATGAATCCTGACATTGATAAATGATTACTTAATAACAGCATTCATCAGTAGAGATTAAAGAATTACATAGTAAATAGGATACAAAGCATACAAGTAGGTTTCAAAGCATCCACAAATCATCCTAATACATACATACATATATGTTTTACGTGTATGTATATATATACACATACATATAAATATATTACACAAGACTATTAAGAAATTGAATACCACAAGCGTCAGTCAGTCCTAGAAAAATGTGACACCATTCAATTTATTTTAAGGATTTTAAGAAAGTCACTAAGCCCATGTGAGCCACAGGGTACTGTAACTGGGTACCAGGCAAGAACCTAAACAGATAACCCTTAAACATAATTCCCAATGAATCAAGATATATCAAGCAACAATTTAGAGGAATTCATAAAAAGAAAAGCAAGAATACATCTTTGTATGAACAAAGTATTGAAATTTCCGAGATCAGGCATAACCCTTTCTACGTGATGAATAAACCAACATGTATGTGAACTATCAATTCGTAATATTAAACCAAATTGTCAAGTAAAAGATTCCACATTATAAGAATAACACCATCAGAAATAATAACTTCGAACAAAATTGCTGATACCAGATAATATATGCGCACACACACACACAAAAACAATGTGTCAACAAATTAAACAGTAAAACTAACCGCAAATCCAAATTGTATACCTGAGTATTCCCGGCGGTCGCTTCTGGCTTTAATTCCTGAACAACACTCTTGCTCTCCAGATCCCAAATCTTAAGACTTTCCTGCGTCGCGGCACAAAGCCAATACCTGTTCGGACTGAAACAAAGAGCATGAATTATTCCTCCGGCGTCGAGTGAGTACAACCTCTTCCCCTCTGCCAAGTCCCAAAGCAACGTCACCCCATCTTTTCCACCACTAGCACAGAGCGATCCATCCGGCGACACCGCCACCGTGTTCACGTAGCCTCCGTGACCGGCTAGCGTGCACCGGAGCTTACAATTCGTTAGATTCCATACCTTCACAGTCCGATCCCATGATCCGGACACGATCGTCGGCTGGAAAGTATTAGGGCTGAATTTAACACAGCTCACCCAGTTGGTATGCCCATCGGCTTCCTGAATCGTGTACTTGCATTCGCCGAGCGTGTTCCAGAGCTTGATCGTACGGTCACGGGACGCCGATACGATCTGACGATTATCTAACGAGAAGGCGACGGAGAGGACGTCCTTGGCGTGACCGACGAAGCGGCGTGTGGTGACGCCGGTACTGAGATCCCAAAGACGAAGCTCGCTGTCCCAGGAGCCGGAGAGAGCGAACTGACCGTCGGATGAGAGGACGACGTCTTGGACGAAATGGGAGTGGCCGGTGAGACGCCGGCGAGGAACACCGTACGTGCCTTCTTCCTTGGTGAGGTTCCAAACGAGGACGGATTTGTCGCGCGAGGAAGAGACGATCATGTCGGAGTTGTCGATCGGAGTTGCGATCGCCGTCACCATGTCGGAATGACCCTTCATTGTTCCGCGTAGCACAAGAGTCTCGGCCATTTCTTCTCTCTCTCTTTTGTTCTTCGCTCTGTGTGTAAGCTGGTAAGGAATTGAGAGGCAGACTAGAAACCCTAAATGGAGAGTAGGGTTTTATTGGGTTTTACGTTTTCCCAAAGCCATTTTGAAGAGTTTGGAGTCTTTTGGACCAAAGAGGATGAAATCTTGATGGGCTTAAGATAAGTTATTTGGGCTCCACTGACTTTGTTTCATCCACTACTTAGGAAGTCCTTTTCTAGAATTCAAAATCTAGAGTTAGGGCTTGATAATTAATGAGGATCAATTGTGTAAAATATTGGATTAATCGGTGCGTCGAACCACCGATGTGTGGCTCAGTTGGTTGCAAGTTGGGCTCTAATGGGCGTCTCCGGAGGTAAGTCTAGAGTTCGAATCCTACTAGAAGCACTCGTGGTCAGGGGTTTACCTTTAATGCTCTTGCCCCGAACGTAGATTGGTCCCACACCTATGTGGGTGTGGGGACACCACGTGGTTAAGACCAAAAAAAAACTTGTGTGTCGGCTCTAGTGAGCCTATGTTTTTAGGGTTTGGGCTCATTTTTAAGCCCGTACTATATTTTGGGTCAGGCTTGAGCCTCTCTTAACCCAACCCGATAAAATCCCACTGTATCAACTTTGTTCTATTAAATAAGAAATCTTTAATCTAATAGAACTATTTCTTTTTGTATTTTGTTTTATTTGTTAAGTTACCATGTCATATGCTCTATTTACTAACATGTTGCAAATTCGCTTTCCTTTTACTTCTACAGTCTAGATATGCAAAACATTGATATGGCCTTGGTTTATTGTATATGTTCATGAATCTTGTGGTTTTAAATGATAGGGTTGACCCGAGCCCAACCCAAACCCTATGTATTATCATAAAAGCGGTCTTGGGCTCCAAAGATAAGGCCATAAACGAGCCTTGGCTGGGTTAGGACCTATTTATTTGATGATAGAGCTGGACTGGGGCCAAGTAAAATCCGGCCCATTAACACCCTCTATGAAGCACTTTTATTTAATTATAGACCAAGTTATATACTAACCTACTCTCTTCGACGACTTTTTTAAATCCAAATGTACGTTTACGGGGATGCGTCTCACACGCTGATAGGTCAATCAATGTACAAGAAGGTCCTTCAATGGTAGCAATACTAAACATGTTCAGTTCGTAGCTTGGAAAGTTTCCCATGATGATTACACTAAATTTTGAGGGTGCTGCCCGCAACAATCCGGACGGGAATCTTTTGTTATGAACACGCTCTGTTATGGGCGCGTAATGTGAAACACACCTGAGGACAAAATTGTGTTTCACATAACACGCCCTGTTTGGAGTGTTCATAACAGAGGATCCGCCCTCCAACAATCCTGGGGTAGTTGGCGCAGGTGCTATTTGTAGAGATAGCCTTGGGCGATTCATTGGTGCTGTTGTATTAGATATCGGATACTCTGCTTCTGTTCTTGCTGAAGTGATTGCTTGTTTTGAAGGAGTGGTTCTGGCGCTACACTGCGGAATTAAGAAAGTGATCATTGAAGGAGACTTTCTTTGATCCGTCGATTGATACAGCTGGTCCGACAGTCTAGTGACCGGTCCCGCAGGGGGCTTGCATGTAGGGCTGTCAACGGATGAGATTTGGATCGGAGCATGGCATATTCAAATTTGATTTGATTAAAAATCGGATCGAATCGTGGATTTTTTTGGTAAACCTATTTTATACTTATAAGAAACCAGATAAAAAAAGAAATATAATTGATATATCTTAAATTTATCAATTATTTTAATTTTATATCTATATAAACACATAAATAGAATCGAATTGGACTCTTATCTAATCGAATTAACTTATATCCGAATTTGATCCAATTAAGTCGGATCGAATCGGATCATATCATATGGGATTACTAAATCCGCTTTTTTTCGGATTGGACTCAGATTAAACTCAGATCATAATCTGATCCATTGACGGTCCTACAGCATGGGAAGATTTTGGAATGTTTATACAATATAGGGAGAAGAATAAAAGAGTTTGAAATAGATTACCTTGAGGATACTAACAGAGATGAGTTGAGAGTAGTAGATGGAAACCCCAATTGGCATAAGAGCCCTAAATGGCCCTTTGGGATTGCATATCACAACTTGATAAGATTTCATTCACTAGAATTGTCTTGTTGAAGCAAGTTGCATATATCAGATGGAGGATCCTTTAGCCAAATTTGCTCAGCAACTTCAAAGTTATAACAGTTTGCCAGACCATGAGCCATAGTATTTCTTGCTCTTTTAACATGAGAGGATGTGAAGCTTCTTAACTGAGAACATTCCCAAAACATATCATCCAACCAAGGACCTGTAAAAGAGGTGGATTTGGAGTATCCTTCTTTGAAAAACAGCATCTCGATCGTTAAAATTGAATCACCTTCTAAATGTATTTCTTGAAAACCAACATCTCTTGCAAATTTAACACCCTCAAGAGCTGCAAGCAACTCAACATGATCAACACAATATACATCCTTTATAATCTTTGATTTGGCAGCCAAAAAGTCTCCTGTCTCGTTTCGAATAACAATTCCCACTCTTGCTACACTTTTCGATTTTGAAATGGCTCCATCAACATTCACTTTAACAAAAGGTAGATTTGGAGGTGCCCATTTACTAATCCAAGCTTTTTTTCCCTGTTACATTCAGTTTGTTATTTGTAAACTTAAACTCTTGAAGGCATTGAATTGTATTTCTTGCTACATTTGTTGGATCCAACAACTTTCCCATATGTAGCTTCGTAGTTTCCAAATCAACCATCCAGTTATTAAGAAACCCTCTAACAACTCCACATCAACTCCTCTCACCATAGATACTACCCAATCATCAAAAGAATTTACTCTCACATCTTCTACCCTCAGGCCCAAGCAACTAAACCATAAAGCTTTTGAAAATTGACAATCCTTCAGAACATGTATAGTCGTCTCATCACAATCTCCATATATGCAACACCGTTGTTCCATCCTCATCTTGTTAATTAGATTCAATCTAATAGGTAATATATTATGACAAGCTCTTCATATAAATATCTTTACTTTATTAAGGATCTCCACGCTCCAAATTTTCTTCCACATTGCAGTTGATGTTCCTTTGCTCGTACTACCTTCTTTCTCTTTAGTATTGCTAGTCCTTAGAATCCGTGAAGCGATAAAATAAGCTGATCTAACAGAAAACCTCCCATTCATGTCATAATGCCAAACTCTTATATCCCTTCTATCCATGTTGCTTATTGGAATGCTCTTTATACATTTTGCTTCATGAGGTAAAAATATTCTATCTATTATCTCTTTTTTTTCAACCTCCAAAATTATCATCAATCAACTCTTTTTAAGAATGAGTTTTTGAAGGGAAAAACATATAAATAAAGTAGCAATGGCAAACTTGTAAATACACTTTCTATTATAGGTTATTTTGGAGTTGTGTTATCACATTTAAAATGATATAAGTGTGCAAAGATTATGCGCGACCATGGGATTATATGAAAATAATTATTATTAAAAGAAAAAAATTAAAAATTTGATGAAACTCATTTTAGTACATATTAACCAAACATTTATATTAGGTATTAGGTCAAAACTCATTTTTTTACATGGTAACCAAAATTAGTTTCCATAATGAATTTAGAAAACTGATTCCTCTAATGAGTTTCTGATCCAAAATGACAACTATACAAGATTATCGGTGTCTGGCCAAGCCTAATGTTTTCTCAACACGGGCTTGGTCTAAATTATGTTAACCTGAAGTTGGGATAAATAGACTTAGGTAGGCAAGGGTGAATGAGCCGAGCTTGGATGGTCTCAGGTCGGACTTGCACACAAGTATAATAGCTCTTATGCGTGTCCAAGCTCGCTCGGACCCAACGTTTAGGTCAAAAGGATAGGTCTGATCCAACACACTATCTTCTCTTGAATATATAGGTTACTTAAAAATGAACGGCCTGAGCGAAAAAAGCTCTGCTCATGACTTTTTACAAACAGAGAAATTAGCAGCAGAGATTTGGAGCGCAAATTAAGAATGATAAATACGAAAGATGGGACAACGCTGAATACCAAGTGGCTGAACCAATGCACACCACACGAAAGATAGGAAGGACCTTTCAAAAGTGGTGATCTAACTCATATAATGAAATATCGAGTCTGCCCTTCATATAAAAATCAACCTTCCATAAATATCGAGTCTGGCCGATCCAATTTTTATTTATTTTTAAATGGACTATCCAATTTTGTACCGGATCCAGACCGGTCCGATCCGATCCGTGATCCCAAGACTTAAAACTACTCGGTGACTTATATTTAGTATCCAACTCGGCCAGAACCCGCCAATAGCACTTCTACTCACCATAATTTACGTGAGCATGCATCCACCAGATCACAACTCCACGGCTATTACATTTTCAAATAAAATCAGTCCATATTAAGTTGAATTTATAAAATCAATATAAGAGCCGCCCTCAATGCATGACAGCTTCTAGGGATGACAATCACGCGTCGCCACGTGTCGACATAGATCAAGATCTAAAAGCTTGCACAAGAGACGCGGAGAAATGCCACGTGTTGCTTGCGCAACAAGTTTTTTAATCTTAATTTATGTTCCTAATAAGTTTCTGGGAAACTCACATATACCCATTCAGTCCTATATATATGAACAGAACCATGTACCTTACTACTGACCTTTCAAGCATTTTTGATTCTGTTATTTCTCACAATGTTAGCAATGCAAGCGACCTCTTCTCGACGTTGCATTACACTTCATCCACAGCCATTGTCCTCCATCGGATTCCGACACCGGAATATGGAGCTCCGGCAATGGAAGCGGCCAATTGGCAGGATCCTTGCAATCGGAAGAGACGCGTACGAATGGAATTTTAGGGGACGACTCGTCGATGAGAGTATGATCGTACTACGAAAGCGCATTCATGAGATGAAGATGATTGAACGGAACTACAAGTCTCCGGCGGATTGGACGGAGTGGGAGAAGCGATACTACACATGTTACGACTCGAATATATGCCAAGCAATGGGGCTATTGCAATCCCAATTGATGAATACTCGGCCAAGTTTGGCTCTGGGGATGCTAGCATTGGTCACGCTGAGTGTACCGGCGTCGGCGATCATGGTCATGTTACATTTTATATCGGCAGCGAACGGGATCTTGATCGGAATTCATCTCAATTGATTTGATTTTAGCAATTATTAAATGACTACTGATGGTTGTGAATGTATTCTTTTATTCAATTTCTTTTGTTTAATTGATGGTAATGTTACTGGAACAGATGTAGTACATGTAAAGGGGACAGGCTGGGCACGATTCGGGTAGTTGTCCATTAGTTTGCGTATGAAGAGCACTTGCAAGTCAATTGGATGCATGGTTCGCATCCGCACATGTTCTAACAAATGGTCTAATTAGCTTCTACACTCTCAGACGATATGTTCTCTTCAAATTGATTACTGATACAAGATCACTTTTATCGCATATAAGAATGATAAGACGAATCCATATCGTACATTTGACATAACATCCTTAAATCGACCAGCTAAATAATATTTCAAACTCATAAGAGTTTTATAAATATTGGTAGCCTTGCGATTTAAGCAGACGTCCTGTGCTTGAAGTGTTTGCGACCAGTTTCAGATATTTATTGGCCCAAAATAACATATGGACCATCGGTGGCCCATTTTGACTTTGTCCAACCTAATTGCTTAACATACACGAGCTACCTATACATATATCACATCACATGTATAGTGTAAAGGATCGGCAGATCCAACTCGGGATCGGCTCGGGACGAGCTACGATCCTAAGCCGATCCGTAAAACATTAAAAATTTATTGACTCGGTCCAAATAGTCCGGATCTGAACGATTTGACTCGGAATCGCCGAGTCTGATTGGGCGATCCATATTGGATCGTCCGTTCCAAATCGTTTTAACAATAAAAAATAAAAATAGAAGAAATTTTTAGAGAGAAATAGGTCGTTTGAAAAAAAAACCAATCGACTTGGAGATGGAGACTAGGAGAAGCTTGAGAGAGAAGAAGTTGACTTGAAGAGGGAGAGACTTGGGAGAGAGGAAGTTTCAGATAGAAAGGGAGACCGACTTACTCGTGTGTTGCTGCGACCTGCGGATCTAAGACGAGATCGAGAGAAACTTTCTCCTCCTCTACTTCTTCTTCTTTTTTCTTCTTCTTCTTCTTCTTCTTCTTCTTTCTTCTGCTGGCTGTTGCGACATGGTATTGAATTGTTCTTCTTCTTTCTTCTACTGCGAATTGGTAAGTATTGTATTGATTTTTTCTAGGGTTTTCAAAACCTATAAATATATGATTATTATTTTTTTTCTGATTTATTTGATTTTTTTTTTTAATATTTCCGAGCCATTGTTTGGATCGACCGATCCAACTCGATATAAATCGGGACGATACCCAGTCCGATACCGAGTTTAAACACTATGATTACATGTATGATTATGACTCATCTTTCATGTATTGCTTGATGGTATAAATGTTACACAAGTTGATTTCTCTTTCATTTCCTTAAAAGACTAAGTTGCCTGGAAGAACAAGTTTCCTTAGGACTTAAGAAGATACAAATGAAGTTCAGAAGGACAACGATCATCATATTAACAACAACAAAAAGAACAAACAATGTAAGAGATACAATGATAAGAGAAAGCCTGTTTTCTTTTTGTTTGAACGATCATACGTATTTGAGGGAAACATCTCCCCCTCTCTCTCTCTCTTTCTTCCTTCTTCATCTCTGAATGACAAGGGTTTTTTATTTGTATTCTCTATGTTTCTAAATGACAAGGGTTACTTATTTGTATTCTCTATTTTTTTGAATAGTGAAAAGTCCGTTTATAAGACGATATCTGTATATGTAGACGCAAGCCACATAAAAAAGCTTGCGTTCTCTATTTTGTCTCTCTCTCCTCCATTCTATATTTGTTGTCGATGAGTCGCGCAGCATTGTTTATACGGCTAATGTGACAATATAGGTGTGGACAACTCTTAAAGAACAACTCTTAGGGATCCACCTCCGGCCAAACTGCACTTGGAATTGGAGAAGTATTCTAGGGGTAGACAACTCTTAAAGAACAATGTCAGATGGCTTATTGGGAACGGTATGATTACTAATCTTTGATATTTGGGTTGATAGTGTTATCGATCCTAATGGGGACTGGAATAAGAGACCAAATAGTAAAACTGAAACTGTCAGCCTCCTCCTTAATGAGCAGGGAGGTGCATCTTCCCCCCGGAGCTGGAGAGCTTGCAAAAATGGCAAATTCAGTGTTAAATCGGCCTAATATGGAGAGCTGTCGGAAATTTGCTGATCTAAGGTTCTATATCATAAAATATGGCAATTAAAAATCCCTCAACGAGTTAAAGTTTTGCCTGGAAATGTGCTATGGATGTTCTCCCCACTGCAGCCAAGATCAACAGAAAAATTGCATCAGTCAATCCCTTCTGTCCGACTTGTAATCAGATGGAAAAAACTTGTGGACATGCTCTATTTCACTGTGTTTGCACAACAGGTCTGGTCTGGCTCGCATTTGGCTGTCAAATGTGATTCTCTATCAATTAGTAGATGGCAGGAACCAAGGTTTTAAAGACCGGAACCTGTCGCCGGACTGATCCTGCCCAGTTCTGATCCGGACTGCTGGTCCAGATTGTTACCGGCCAGTCCGGATCCGGTACAGAAAGCAAAAAAAAAAAAATAAATTGAAAAAAATTTCAGACCATCGCCGGACCGGCTGAACAGATCGTTGGACTGCCAGACCTGCTGTATCGGTCTCTGAACCGGTGGTACCGGATGCCAGACCGACAGTACCGGTAAGACCGATCGTCGAACTGCCGGAACCGATCGCCCGATCCTTAAATCCATGGAAGTAACTCCTCGTTGTTATCTCATCCAATCTCATTCCTCATTGGCAATGTGGCTTTCATGGAAAGCTAGAAATAGCTAAAATCAAATTTCAGCGCTTGGGGGACTCGAACTATATTTTCATAAAATGTGTATCACTGGTCACGTGGCCCAATTAGAGGCTACTTCTGCAGGATTCCTTCATTCATGCACCTGACCATATCATATTAAATTTATCAAAAAAATTTAAAATAAAAATTAATATATTTTAGGAAACTCTTCCCTAATAAACCGTTCCACATGTCACTGTCAAGATTTGACAAGTGTCACTTCCTACATATCCCTCCACACGAAAACGCGCAATGGTCACACGTGTCGGTTCCCACACGGTTTAGCCCTTTATTTTCCTTCTTTCATAAGTTTCTAGCTAATCACATTTCACCTTTTTATCTCTCCTAAGGCTATAAAATTATAAAGAGAATGAAAGCAATGACATGTTCCTCACAACACATTCCAAATGCATTTCCATTTCTTCTTCTTATTATTAACCAAATCTCAAGCAATGCATTCACCTTCCCTTTGTTCCTCTGAGCTCCCTGCACGTCTATTTTCCGGCAAGTCGACGCACCGGAAAACCCGACTTGGGCACCTAAGGAGACCATTCACTAAGGTCTTCGCGGCGAGACGGGATGCGAACGATCCGGGCTACAGCGGCCGGGTGGTGGACGAGAACATGATCGTTCTCCGAAAGCGCATTCACGAGATGAAGATGATAGAGAGGAATTACGAGCCGCCGTCGGATTGGATGGAGTGGGAGAAACGGTATTACAAGAGTTACGACTCGGATATATGTGAAGCAATGGGGTTGTTGCAGTCCCAGTTGATGAACACTAGGCCAAGCTTGGCTTTGGGGATGTTAGTTTTGATTACAATAAGCGTACCCACATCGACGGCCATGATCGCGTTTCATTTGATGGAGATGGCTAAGATGATACTGTCTGGGATTCATCTTAGCTAATATTTTAGAAATATCTATATATATTACTGGGTATTTTAAAAAAACCAGTTTAATAAACCTGATATATGATGGCAAAACAGACTTGGCTATGTTTGGCAAAGGCTTCTGGAAGTGGGCCAATTTCAAACCAGAAAATTAACGAGTAGTATAAAATGATGGAATTTTATATTATCAGTACAGCTAAAAGCTAAGAAATCTGTTGCAGAGATACGAAGTAATGAGATAAGCAAATTGTCGAGGGAACTTGGCTTGTACGCGTAGAGTTCCACCTAATGTAACGTTTTGGGTTTCTTTGGGCTTGGAGTTTGGACAAATATTAGTGAAGGAAGCAAAGATACAAGAAAGCACAAATACGCGGAAGCAAATCTCCTCCGGCAATTTTTCCGGCAGTACCGATAGCAAAATACACACTATCTTGCAATCAATTTAATAACCCGTCGGTGACCGTCCATACTTTTAAGTTTTAACCCAATAGATGATGACGATTCTATTTTAAACACGATCCAGATAATCAGTCTCCGCATAATAGCAGATACGCCTCTTATGAGTTTTAATAGCGTCATGGGATTGGTAATTGTGAACGATTTTCTTTCCACAAGTTAAAGGCATCTTTAAAAATGATTTTCTTACAATCATTTTTGGAAGGCATCTTTCCATACGACGATAAAGTCATTTTATCCTTTTAAAAAAGTTAAAATGAGATTATATTAAGACGACGAAATGGAAGAAAACAAGAAGAAGAAAATAAATGCTAAAATGATTCTTGATTAAGACGTCTGTGTTATCAATTAGGAGCCAAAATCAATTTGGATCGGTTTGGTTTTGGGTTTAACCGATTTAAGTTGCACCTCTATTTTGCACGGGGGTTGAAACATGTCTTATGTGGGACCCACTAAAAAAGGTGATTGGCATTATTGAAGGTTAATCAATTTGGGTTAACCTTCACCGATATCAATTTAGTCTTAAGTCGATATCAATCCGAACCAAACCAAACCAAACCGAATTACACTCCCTAATACAAGTATACGTTAAAGAAAAGGTTTCTTCAAAAAAAAAAAGAAAAAAAAGGGACAGAAAAAAAAAGTTTTTAACTTTTTTATTAGAAGAAAGAATTCATACAAAAAATAATAAAAAAATTCAAAAAACTGATCGTGGAGTTGCTTTAAATCATTTAAGAGAAGAGAGGAAATCTAAGGTGTAAGATCGCGGCCGGACCGGGGACGAGAACATGATCCCTCTCCGAAAGCGCATTCACGAGATGAAGATGATAGAGAGGAATTACGAGCTGCCGTCGGATTGGATGGAGTGGAAGAAACGGTATTACACGAGTTATGACTCGGATATTGTTTAGACCGGAATTAGATCGCCTAAAACCGGCTAGACCCATAAACCGTTTGAGACCGCGTGGGCCAGGCGGTAAGATGGAAATGGGCTTTGGCCCAATAAAGGCAATATATGCTTGGAAAAATAGCACGCAGACTCAGTATATTACGCAAGCCCAGTCTGCTAAAAGATGGTTGCAAGACGTGCTATGAACATGAAATAAGGGAGTGAGCCAAATGTCAGCAAAAGAAAGATTGAGGTTCCCCATTATCACCCAATTGCCGAGCGGTTACAGTAAAGGCCTATAAAAAATAGATCGACCAAAATTGAAAAGGCCACCACAACAAATCAACCAAAGCTACACATAGCTTCACCATTGATCCTCCCCAGTGATCACTAGTTTAGCACTTTGCAAGGAACCTACTGCACCTACTTCGTCATCCAAATCAGCCGGTCATGGAAGAATCCAAGTTGGGTGCTCTTCAGAACCCCTCTTGATTGTGTCTTGCATGTCGCGTTATGTACATGCAATGTAGTTTAGTTGCGTCCCACAACCGGAGCCCAAGGAACCTTTGGAGGTCCTCTCGATAGTCTCTTGCATGCCGAATTGTGCACCCGTGAAGTAAATTAGTCACGTCTCACAATCGGAGCCCAAGGAACTTTTGGAGTTTTTTGTATATATCTTGTTCTTCTTGTATCTTAGATCAAGCGTGAACATAGTTCGGCCGGAGAAGGTGAAAGTTTGGCCGGGAGAAATCTTAATGGAAATGGAGTGTTTAACACAGTTGAATTACCACCAGCCAGGCCTACTCCTCCAAGGTCGGCTACGCAAATAAATGACTGAAATGAGCCCCTTGGCCATAACGGTCAGGCAATGACCGAACACGTGCTGCCGAATGTAGATATTCAGACACTCATACCGGTCAGAGAAATGGAAAGATGTCAAGTATACCACTGGGTCCAGGAAGCAGTAGCCAATATGCCGACCCGGCGTTTGTCTAGACTATCATACCATAAACCATATCTTGATTGGGTGGATCTTAGGTATGAATTCCCTAAGGCTGTGTTTGGAACCCTGGATTTCAGAAGGAAAGAAAAGAAAATGCTAAGGAAAGCACTTTCTTTTGTTTGGTTGACCATTTTTGAAAGAAAAGAAATGGATTTTCTCTCAAATTTTCTCTTTGTGACTAAAAAATTTTCTATCCAAAATGGTAGAGATTTTGAGAGAAAAGAAAAGAAAAGAAGTTGGAGAGAAAGCCTCTCTACCACCACCACTACTACTACCACCACCACACCACCATCACCACCACCACATCACCACCACCACCACCATTACTGTACTCTAAAAAAAAATCAACTTATTAAAATTATTTTTATAAAGGGAATGCACCAATCACACCATCTGTGCACGCACCTGGTAGACCATTTTCGGTGCAAATGATCTTAGGTCCACTTGAACTCCTGATATACAAAAAAGCCACACCATCATAGAATTAATCATTGAATGTAATGAATGTATTGCATTATAAAAAAAAATTCCCATTTCTCTTTCTCAAAACATACTATACTATGGTATGGCATGATGTGAAAGAGAGCCTTGTACATAATTCGTCCCCTCACTCGATCAGTCACAGAGTGCGGATCAAACACAAGTAGCTGCGGTGAGGGTGAGTGTGGGCTGCACCCTATTGGCCCACATCACCCAACTTCACGTGTAAAATAAAACATAATTACTGTTTTATATTTTTTTCTTAATTTGATGATGACTCTTGGGTGACATGGGCCAATAGATCCTGCACATAGTTACTGGAGTTTAGTGTTCATATTCTTTTTTTATAGGATTTTAGTTTAAGATTTTAAGATTATAAACTTAGAATTTAATATTTATATAATTTTTATATTTTTGTTTATGAATTTGACTAAAACTCTAGAAGGTTGCCGGTTTCACTAATTCACTTGTCATACTGTTATCAAGCGGTAGACCTATATAATAATAATATATTGATGACAAAGATGATGAAAAATTCGATCTGACTTATTAGATTTTGAAACCTGTGCTTTAATGGTTTAGAAATTAGGAAAAAAAAAAAAAAACTCGAGTTTCAATTTTATTAATAGATTAGACACTAGTTACTAGACATTATTAAATAATTGACCCGGACAGGCCCCATTGAACAGGGCCCAAAAAAGAATTCGGGCCTAAGTTAAGCCCGACCCATTCCAAACCACTAGGAAAGATGACGGTAGCGAACCAACCCCATTACGCTCATAGTGTAAATCCAGTTATATAATTAGCATCTCAGGCCTACAACGGCATGGGGGCTGGTCACACGATTGGGCCATACCTGGCCCGTGCTTCAGCCTTTCTTAGATCAGATGGGTCCTATCCCTGCCGTAGAACGGCGCAACACTGCCCATCTTGACTATCAATCCAATCATGATTTTATGTGTGATTTTTATTAGCTATTGTTCCGTTTTTTTTTTTTACAGGTTTACAGGAAAGACCTTAGATGATGATTTGAATCTGAAACGTAGCATACGAAATGTAACCTTCCATAGATGATTTGAATCTAAAACGTAGTATATAAAGTGTAACCATCTAAGGCTGTGTTTGGCTTGGTTTGTGCTTTGTGATAAGCACTCATTGGATAAGTTGCTTGATGGGAGCACTTATAGCAACAATAAACTGCTTACTTGAAGAAAATAACGTTTTTTAGGGGTAAGATAAGTATTTAGAAAATATTATTAAAGTTTAAAAATAACATTTATATAAGTCTTTATGAAAGTTTATGGGTAAAATATGCACTATTAAAAAAAAGGGCACATCGTAAAGCATGCTTACGGAAATTTAAAAAAAATTCCAAAATTAACCTTTAATACGATAAAGTAGTTACTATTGTCTTTTGATTTATTCTAGGAAAAAACGATTAAGTTTTCAAAATAACCATTCCAAATTCATTTTAATTATAAAAAAAAGTTGTAAAAAACAAACGGTTAACACATTCTTTGCATTTATCAACGTGCACGTACCACCCACTAGTAAATATTATGAAAATATTACTAAAATTTAGAAATAGCTTCCCGTATAAGTGATAATTCTCAATAGCTTCTCCTTATGGGTAGCCTTCATCTATTATTTATGGGTAAGCACGTATCCACTAGGTATTACCAAACACATTTTTAATTTTAAAAAAAGTGTTTCGATAAGCTATATAAATTGAAATAAGCACTTGTATAAGCCGGAACAAAACACAGCCTAAGAAACTGGGAAACACATTACACCAATCAATCAACCACTAAGATAGTTCAAAATCCCTGCAACAACATCGCAAAGTTCCTTAACAATGGAAGTCGAACTCAAAAGCAATCCGGGTATCGGCAACTGGGGAGATTTGTCAAACTGGTCCACACAGAAGTTCACTTCTGGAACGATATTTGAATCAAGTATCTCCTTGGCTTCACCATAAGCTCCGGCATCGACGTTGCTTCGGACTCCATCGTACTCGGTCTTTGCATGGAAGAATCGAAGAGCACAGTCCTCGAGCAGCTTCTTCGACTCGGCATCTTTGGCTTCCTTTGCGTACCTGTCTGTGTCGGTTTCCAACAGAGTAGTATCCGTCTCCGCACAGTTTATAGCTATCTTTGCTAGTCCCTTAGCGTCTGCAGTCTTGCTTGAAGGGTCTGATTTAAGACACTCCGAGCATATGACCGGTTGGACAGTACTGCTGCATACCTTGGAGATCAAAGCATCGTCTCCGGTCACAAAGAAGAAGGGTTGATGAGAGAAGAAGATGAGAAATGATGAGAGAGTAAGAAGAACAAGGGAGAGGGAAACCATGTTTGCTAAAGAATATGGAAGAAGCAATTGTGAAGAAGGATTGCAAGTATAACGGAGGGAGGGAGGGGAGGTATAAAAAGAAGTGATAATTAATATTTTATTTTCTTGCTCAATCTATTTTTGGGTTAATTCCACTTACACCCCCATATTTTTTGGTAACTATAGATACACCTCCTACGTTTTCTGTTATTCCACTTGTACTTTTGAGGTTTATATTACATTGTAGAGACCACCTTTCTGTTAACTTTCCATTTTACCAGAGAGGTATTTTGTTTGAAGCAAAAATAGTGGAACATCGGCTAAAACGTGTGTATATACATGCCACGCATCTAATGCATTTTGTCTTTTAATGGTAACGTTAGAAACAACTGGACTTCCAATTCTGCTCCAGACGAAATGTTCTCTCTTATCAACCAACGTAAGTGCTAATGGAATTCATTTTTTTTTTAATATATGGACTATATACCCTTGAACTAAAGTCAGATATTTAAATATTAAAAAAAATATTTGCTTGAAAAGATTTTAATCATATTTGTATTACTTTATTAGTTTACAAAGAGATAAAAGAAATCCCAAAGATAAAAAACGATTGGAAGGATAATTTTGTCTTAATAAAAATTAGTTTTCTCTCATTTAATTAAAAAAATTTAAAACAAGATTAAAAAGGTAAATTAACGTACTCTGTTAACACCATTAACTGAATGTTTGGTGATAAGGGATGTAAGTAAAATATAAAAAAATATAGGGGGTGTAAGTGAAATTAACCCTTTTTTTTTTTTTCTTTTGAGGAAAGAAATTAAAGTGAATCTTCTTGTTATGAAAGGAAACAATTTGTGAGTTGTAAGTGTCCTAATTGTTTAGATTAATCCTAGCATAATCCCTTTAATTGTTGGTTGGATTTCCTTATTAGCTTTGTGTAGATCTTTTAAGTAAGTGTAATCCTTGTGTTTTTGGTATTATTATTAAAGAGTGAAACAGAACGGTAAAGTTTTGAGAACAAAAGTATTCCAATAGACTTGAAGCTGTTACAGAAACAAAAAAGTTATTATTTGATTATATACTATTACAGAAGTTATTTTGGTGGGGTATGGAAAGAAAATCGATTCAGTGGATGCATTGCATGGTATGCAAATGGAATTATTACCTGCCAGCACCAAAGGCAATACCATCTCTAGCTAGCTAGATTGGCGTTTCTTAAATCTTAATCAATTGTTCTATTTCTATACCTCCTAAGGCTGTCAATTAACTAAGCCATTAATAGCTTACTTGAGCAGGCTTGGGCTTCGTTTGGCAACTCCAGGCTCACCCTCTGTGTTTTCTGATATTATACTTGCACCTCCTGAGGTTTTGTACTATATTGTATAACTGCCATCTTTTAAGGGTGGTAATGGGCTGGGTGACCCGTGTGGCCCTAATAGCCTGTCTTTATGTTTGGGCCGGCTTGGGCAAAGCTTCGTAGCCCGTAGGGTTGGGCTTAGGTTTATGTTAGATTAGTCCGGTCCGGCCCAATCAGAAGATGTGAGCACTGAAAAATATAAATAATTCACTTAAATTCAACATCATTTGTTTTTATAGCTTAGTGGTGTGGGTGGTGAGGGTTACATGTTGCTGTGGAGACTTGAGTTTGAATCTCAACAACCAACACACTAAACCACCACACTATGGGCGGGCTCGGGGTTAGCAACTGACAGGATGGGTGAGCTTGGGCAAACATTATTAAGCCCGAAGTTCGAGCCAACATAATTGTGCTTATACATAGTCAATGGCCCAGCCTGAGCCCGACTTAGCCCGGCCCGAGCTCAACCTATTCCGGCCCGTTGCCACCCCTTTTTTTTTACCATCTTATCACCGAGAAGTGATGAAGTTATTCAATTTTTTTTTTAATTTATGGATTATATTGCTCTTGAATTAAAGCCAGATGCTTGAAAAAAAAATCCCCAATACCTGCTGGATAGGATTTTTAATACTCCTGAGGCTTATAAAAATTAGTTTTCTCAAAAGTAAATTAACGTGTTTTGTTAACATTGTTCATTCAACGTCACTGACAGGGGTGTAAGTGAAATATTAGAAAATACAGGAGGTGGTTTGTAGTTGTCAGAAATGTAAGGGGGTATAAGTGGAATTAATATGTAAATGGGCCGGGCCGTCCTAGGCATGTAAATGGTATGCCACCTGTCGTGCGATTGTGCCCGTGATGGGCTTGAGGTTGGAGTCCAACGTGTCGTAACCAGCGGGCTGAGCATGTGCAGCCCACATTGACCTGGTTAGCCCAATTTGACCAAAACTAGCCTTTTTTCCCAATGATTTTCAATAAAAATATGTATTTTAACCAAATTTACCCTCCCAACAACCAAAAAATGGCTAGTTTTAAGACGATTTTAGTCTTTTTTTTCATGTGCTCATACCATTATTCACTTGTTCACTTATATTAGTTAAGTCATGATAGTTATATAAGTAAATAATTTATAGAAATTAAATAAATATAATATAATATATAAATATAAGCAAATATTTTATATAAATTTCTTAAATAGTTTATATAAGTTATATTAGACGAAGGTATG
>JAUPMG010265997.1:0-19909 GCA_031762675.1 Pachysandra terminalis
TCAACTTCACTAAATGCAACCAATAGAATTAACTTGAATATTTAGGGATAATTCTCTTAAGGGTCCGGGTCATTACAATATGCAAGTCATAGTATTCAAGTCCATTTATTAATGCAACACATGATGCTTCACAGACATATATTCAAGTCATAGTATTCAAGTCGATTTATTAATGCAACACATGATGCTTCACAGACATATATTCTTATTAATCGTATGAGCACAGTCCCATAATCCTACACTACAAGGTACCATAGTACACAACATTACGTCTAATTAATCCATATATATCATGTAAAAAAGAAACAAGGAGAGTATAACTATATAAGAGAGAGACAATACAAAATGAGCACACACATGCCCCATACTATAAACTAATCACCTTTAAGCATCCATGCATAGACCATTCATTATAAATATGCATTGAGGTGTGTAGATTCCTTAACTAACAGTTCACATTTGCAAATCATGCAAGGAGGTAAGCCAATAATCAGTTTTCCAACCAAAACAAGGGTTAACACAACACAACTACTACTTTTGTTGCCAAACTTGTGTTAAATGATAGTCTTAAGCTCAAGGAAGGGTTTTGGGGCCACTTACACAAGTTTCCCCAAAATCTCCTATTGCTCGGCAAATTCTAGGAAAGCTAAAATTCAGATTGGGAGGGGGAGGGGGAGGGGGGGGGTCACATTTTGCATGGCAAGTCTATTGGCTCTGAAAACATGCCAAACATGTGAGGTTGGTGATTATACGCGTGCCCATAACCAAATCTTCAACATTGGACCAAGGGAAACACTCCGCGGGGTCCTCGGCGACCTCTCGGCTTGCCAACAATGGTGAAAATGTGCCAATTGGTTTGGCACCTCGGGAACTGGTCAGGGTGAGTCTCGATAGACCAAAAGTAACATTGGATTGTCTCCAAATTTTGGGTTTGGCTGGGTCTTCGGCTCACCGAATAGGGTCTCGACGACCATTCCAGTGAGCCCAAAAAAGTCTCTTAGATTTCACTTGGAGGACACAAATCCTTCCAAGAAGGCTCGGTTATGCTTTTTGGGTCCAGATTATTAGTCGACATAGGGATTCTGTGGGTTTCTCACAACTTTCCCAACCATAGGGATTTGATTTCCTTAAAGCTCAGTTCACGTGGAAGGATCAAGGGGTTTTGACTACATACTAAGCATAGAAAACATTCAATAGATCCAAGGGAAGGTAGACATTCATCAAACAAACCTTTCCCCCTTGGTCACAATATCAGAACGCAAGCAAGTACGAAATCAAGGAAGGGATACTCAACTTGGGGTGTTGCCGGGGTGCATCGAGGTTTCTCTGTCTTGTCTCCGAGGTTTTCAGTGGTCTTCCTTCATCTCCAAAGGCTCCAAGAGAAAGAGGGGAGAAGGAAAAATGAAGTTTATGAGTCTTGTGTTCTATTTATAGGCCCTAATGGTAAGAGTGTGAATAGGAACTGCTGTAGGGGTATTACGGGATTTCCAGTCCTATACTTTCCAACTGAACACCTATGCAGTTGGTTTTCCTGATGGGTCTGAGCTGTGTCTCTAGAGCTACCAGATACAATTATTATCTTGTCCTACTATTTTATTTTCCATTTAATTGCTAAAGTTTTTGTTATCTAATTAATCTAGTTTCCAATATTAAATTAACTTACTTGCTCAGACTTAGGGGATTAAGGGTGTTTCTAATGAGTTTTATGAGATTAAGGATTAGGTGAGTATTAATTCCTTCCTATTTGTGAGGTTTTCTTACTAGGTCTCCATTTTGACCTGTGTTCAAATTTAATTATTATGGGTGATCATTCAGGCTCTTACATCGTAGGCGATACTACTTCAATGTAGAGCGATACTCGATGACGTCGTAGGCAATACTACCTCCATTTAGAGCGATGTTCGATGACGTCGTAGGCGATACTACTTCCGTCTAAAGCGATGCTCGATGACGACTTATGCAATACTACCTCCGTTTAGAGTGATGCTCAACGATGTAGAAGGCGATACTACCTTTGTCTAGAGCGATGCTCAATGACTTAGAAGGCGATACTACATCTGTCTAGAGCGACGCTCAACGATGTAAAAGGTATACTACTTCCGTCTAGAGTGATGCTCAACGACATAGAAGATGATAGTACCTACGTTTAGAGCGATGCATAATGACGTAGAAGGTGATACATACCTTAGTCTAGAGTGACACTCAACGACGTAGAAGGTGATACTACCTCCTTCTAGAGTAATGCTTGACGATGTAGAAGGTGATACATACATTTCAGCATTTCGGAACATACCTCCATCTAGAGTGATGCTCATTGACGAAAAAGGTGATACATACATTTCAGCATTTCGGAACATACCTCCATCTAGAGTGATGCTCATTGACGAAAAAGGTGATTCATAACTCCGTTCAAAGCAATGCTCAATGACGAAGAATGTGATTCATACCTCCGTCAAGAGAGAGTCTCAACGACGTAGAAGACAATGCATACCTCCATCTAGAGAGAGTCTCAATGATGTAGAAGATGATAGATGCTCGATGACATAGAAGGTCAAACAGTCTCGAAGGTACTAAGGTTCAAGGATCTCGAACGTACTAGACTAATAGTCTTAATGGCGCCAATACTAGACAATCTCGATGACACCAAGACTAAACAGCTTTCATTATTACTTATTCATATTGATCGTCAATGCCCATATTGATGTGTCATGAGCGTGACATACAAGGGGACTCGCCAATCTCTTGACATGTCATGAACTACATACTGTGTCATGACTTTCATTGGCAAACCTGTAATTCATCCAAACGACTCATGATTGGTTCACCTAAGAGACTGGGGTACATAATGCGTACTACCCCAGGTAAACATTTTAACATCGTCAGAAGTAGTGGGTGGGAATTCTAACTGCAATTAACTTTTCTTCCAAAAGATATACATACTGGCTTACTTCCCACGTCTGGAAGGTTGGAGAAAGGGATGGAGAAAAATGCATTAGACTCCTAAAAACGTATCTCTGAAGTGTGCTCACATAATTCTTAGCCTAGTTCGACCGGTATTAGACGGTCCACGAGACCTTGAACTACGTCTGATTTGATCCTTGTTTGGGTACGTAGGCAGCCTGCAAAAGGTTCAGTCATAATCTCAAATAGAGCCGTAAGGGTTGGAGAATCTATAACACCCTGACCCATTATTTCCCTAGTCTTACTCGACCCGTACTAATGGTCACTTCGTCTTACTCTTTAGTTTTTCTAGAGATGGGATACAGTCACTCCTTGATTTAGGTTCCTGTTGGTCAGTAATATTACTCTTGGTGACTATCTCACAAAACCACCCACTACACTTTGTCGACTCCACTGAGGACTAAGTCTCCTATTTATTGATCACCATTAGAAGAACGTCAAGATCGAAGAGCAAGATGAAGGCTGCAGAGCAAGCCATACCATCGTCTCTTCATGCTATTGAAGAGAGACGTAAAAAGCACTTGCTAGGCGATTTGCATAAGCTAGAAAATACTCCAAGCACATTGCCTAAGTCTCTCTTACGTGCACTATAGTCTATGATCGATGAGAACCGATGCTACTACTCACAAGAGAACGAGAGTAGGGGAAGGGTGACTCAAATAAGTTGGTCATGCGAGATTCCAAGTCTTGATGAGTAGTGGGGGAAACCTTCAACTCTCGGTAGCATGTGAGGTGCTCTAGAGCTTCCTCCATGGCATCCAAGTGTGTTATCAACCAATCTAGCTTCATCCTGGCTCCTCTAGCTCCTTCCACATATCATCGAGGTCCTCCACGGTAAGAGCAGAGAGATGTGTCTCCTGAAGGCGTTCAACCAGCGAACATATAGCTGAGTAAAAAAAGGCTCGAAGACGAGGACTGAAAAAAGATATCTCAGTACTAGGATCGCCATAGCAATCAATGATCCTCCAAAGAGTAGAGCTTCCTTACGATCATGAAATGATGTCTGCTTCGACGGGAGGAAGGAGTGGATCAGCATAAGCATCCACACTTCCTGGATCCAAGAGTCCATCATCAATAGAATCACGAGAATGACCACTCTCACTAGGCGTTAACAGCATGATCGGGCAGTGACACCCCAAAGCAAAAAGAATGATGATATTTTTCTTTAGTTTTTAATTTTACCGGTCCTTTGGGACTGGTACGGACGTCAAAGCCCAGGAGAAGGAGGATGTCAAAAGCATATCCCAACTTTGTGAGGACTGGTACCGGCGCCAGACCCTGGGAGTGGGGGCGTCAAAGATAACCAAAAAAAAAATAAAAGTTTCCATGACATCATGGTATAGGCGCATGCCTAAGGCAAGAAAAATTCTATGATGTCGTCATGACATCATGGTGTAGGCACACGCCTACGGAATTTTTTTTTCCATTATGTCATGGTGTAGGCGCACGCCTAAGAAAAAAAAAAGATTCCATGATGTCATGGTATAGGCGCACGTCAAAGGCAAAAAAAATTCCATGACATCATCATGTAGGCGCATGCCTAAGGCAAATTTTTTTTCCATGACATTATGGTGTAGGCGCACGCCTAACGCCAAACAAAATATCTCCATGACGTCATGGTATAGGCGCACACCCAAGGCAAAAAATATTTGCATGATGTCATCATGATGTCAGGGTGTAGCCGCATGTCTAAGGAAAAAAAATCTCCTTGATGTCATCATGATGTCATGGTGTAGGCGCACACCTATGGAAAAAAATCCATGACAACATCATGATGTCATGGTATAGGCACTCGCCTAAGGTAAAAAAAATTTCCATGACGTCATGGTTTAGGCGCAAGCCTAAGGCAAAAAAAAAATCAGGTCATGACGTCATGCCATAAGCGCACGACTATAATGCAAATTTTTTTTATGTGATGACATCATTATGACGTCATGCCTTTGGCGCGTGACCATAGCCCATATATATAAGAAAGAGATTGATAAATTTATCAGTCCTGTTGGACTGATACTACTAGCGCCAGACTACGGGAGCAGGGAGTGTCAAAGGCAGCCCCTGCCTGCGGATAAGGTGGCGCTAGAAAAATAAATTGTTAAATATTTATTTACTTGAATAATACCATCAGATCCTGTGAGAACTGATACTACTGGCGCTAAACCCCAGGAGCAAGGGGCTATAAAGGCACCCTCCATCCTGTGGATAAGGTGGCACCAAACACTACAACTATGATTTATTATTATTATCAGGTCTCGTGGGGACTGATGTATGTACCAAAGCCCAAGAACATAAAGGGATGAGATCAAAAGCAAAGCCCAATCTTGTGGGACTGGTCCTAGCGGCAAAAAATGTACACTAATAATAACCATCATATTACTACATGACCATACCAATAATCTCCTTGGCGAGATACCAATACTCCACAGCGGGATGTCGACTAAGAAATGCATCTCTGTACTCTATGGTGGGATGCCAATACTCCACGGCTGGATGCAAACTAAGAGATGCGTCTCTATACTCCATGGTGGGATGCCAACACTCCACGGGGGGATGCTGACTAAGAGATGCATCTCTAAACTCCATGGCGGTATTTCGACTAAGAGATGCGTCTCTATACTCCATGGCGGGATGCCAATATGCCACGATGGGATGCCGACTAAGAGATGCGTCTTTATACTTTATGGCCGGATGCCAATACTCCATAGTGGGATGCCGACTAAGAGATGCGTCTCTATACTCCACGGCATGATGCCAATACTCCATAGTGAGATGCCGGCTAAGAGGTGTGTCTCTATACTCCATGGCGGGATGCCAATACTCCATGGCGGGATGCCGACTAAGAGATGCGTCTCTATACTCCATGGTGGGATGCCAATACTCCACGGCGGGATGCCGACTAATAGATAAGTCTCTATACTACATAGAAGGATGCCAATACTCCACAGTAGGATGCCGACTAAGAGATGTGTCTCTATACTCCACGACACGCCAATGCTCAACGGAAGTGATCGGCACGGGATGACAGTGTTAGTCAAACTATATCATAACCACGCCAATATCTTGAAGATAATCCTTGTGGCCAGGGGGAATGAAATGTAACTATGAAAAACGATATGAGCGGATAGCCTAATAATAGACCACAAAGTTTTAGGACTCTGACCGACACGTAGCAAGATCCCCATTGATACCCATGGGTATAATCCTTGGGAACTTCCTAAGGAAGAACCTGGGTTGGTTCGAGGAACCAGTTTAAGCAATGTACAACTGAGACATAAATATAGGGACAAGGTAGTGTGCAACCATGATGACCCTTTATTACATAAACCATAGAATGATAAACACTTACAATGAATATGCGATGAAGCTAATATCAACAGGCACTCCGCAATGGGATGCCAAACCCCTTTACGGCAAGATGCCGATGTAGAAATACCTCTCAAGTCATACTCAAGGGTGCCTACCCGCGATGGAAACACCCCTCGGGTTCTTGAGAATTCTACTTGTGCTGGGACATCCTCTCAAGTCATACTCAAGGGCGTCCACCTGCGATGGGACAACCCCTTAGGTTCTTGAGAGGCTTAGACGTGTGCCCCATGTTTACCAAAGCATCGCATCTCAGTTAACACTATCAATATGATTTTACACCTAAGGGGAGAGATCTCCCTACAAGTTGTAAGATGTCGATACTACCTCTATTTAGAGCACTTCTCGATGATGTCGTAGGAGAAACTACCTCCATCTATAGCAATGCTTGATAACGTCATAGGTTACCTCCATCTGGAATGATGCTCGATGATGTTGTAGGCGATACTACTACCTCCGTCTAGAGCAATGCCAATGATGTCGTTGGCAATACGGCCTCCATCTAGAGCGATGCTCAATGACGTCGTAGGCGATACTACCTCCATCTAGAGCGATACTCAACGATGTCGTAGGCGATACTTCCTCTGTCTAGAGCGATGCTCGATGACGTCGTCAGTGATACTACCTCCATCTAGAGCGATGATCGATGACGTCGTAGACCATACTACCTCCGTCTAGAGCGATGCTTGATGACGTCGTTGGCGATACTACCTCCATCTAGAGCGATGCTCGATGACGTCGTAGGTGATACTACCTCTATCTAGAGTGATGCTCGATGACGTCGTAGGAGATATTACCTCTGTCTAGAGCGATGCTAGATGACGTTGTAGGCGATACTACCTCTGTATGTCGTAGGCAATACTACCTTCCTCTAGAGCAATGCTCAACGACGTAGAAGGCGATACTACCTTCCTCTAGAGCGATGCTCAACGACGTAGAAGGCGATACTACCTCTATCTAGAGCAACGCTCAGCAATGTAGAAGGTGATATTACTTCCGTTTAGAGCGATGCTCAACGACGTAGTAGGTGATACATGCCTCCGTCTAAAGCGACCCTCAACGATGTAGAAGGTGATATTACTTCTGTCTAAAGCAATGCTCAACAACGTAGAAGGTGATACATACATTGCAGCATGCCGGTACATACCTCCATTTAGAGCGATGCTTAATGAAGAAGAAGGTGATTCATACTTCCGTCTAGAGCGATGCTCAATGACGAAGAAGGTGATTCATACCTCCATCAAAAGAGAGTCTCAATGAGGTAGAAGGTGATACATACCTCCGTCTAGAGAGAGTCTCAACAACATAGAAGATGATACATGCCTCTGTCTAGAGGGAACCTCGACGAAGTAAAAGGTCAAACAGTCTCAAAGGTACTTAGGTTCGAGGACCTCGAAACTACCAAGACTAATTGTCTCTATGGCACCAAGACTAGACAGTCTCGACGACACCAAGACTAAACAACTTTCATTATCACTTATTAATATTGATCGCCAACGTCCATATCGAAGCATCATGAGTGTGACATACAAGGGGGACTCGCCATTCTCTTGACTTGTAGTGTCACGATTTTTGGTGGCATACTTGTAATTCATCCAAACGACTCCCGATTGGTGCACCTAAGAGACTGGGGTACTTAATGCGTACTACCCCAGGTAAACGTTTAAACACCGTCAAAAATGGTGGGTGGGAATTCTAACTATAGTTAAGTTTTCTTTGAAAAGCTATAAATACTGGCTCACTTCCCACCTTTGGGAGGTTGGAGAAACAGATGGAGAAAAAGGCATTAGACTCCTAAAAAGGAAGCTCTGAAGTGTGCTCACATAATTATCAGCCCGTTCGATCGGTGTTAGACGGTCCACCAGACCTTGAACTACATCTGACTTGATCCTTATTTGGGTACGTAGGCAGCCTGCAAAAGGTTAGTTATGTAATAACCCAATTGATTATTAAGACTAAAGTGTAGTTAGTTAGAAATTAGGGACAAATTTAAATTTTTTAGTAATAGCTATTTGGTTGACTTTGACCCATCGTGAATGGTGTGAGCACAACAGATAACTAAAGTGCATCACACACAATCATAATCTCATAAGTTAATCAATGGCTAGGATTTTGTAGGAACAATTGAATTAGATTAAGGACTAGGATTAAAAGACAAGGAACCTAATCCAATTAGGAGAAGTGGATAACATGATAATTGAGCTTCACAACAATTAGAAATCTCCAACCAAAGGTAAGGATTAAACCAATTAAAATCTAAGTTTGGGAGTAGAGACAAGATCCTAATCTAAGTACACATCTAGATAAAGTAGGATACTCATTAAAAACTATAAAACAATGCTATGATCATTCATACCATAATCCAAAAGTTAGAGTAAGATTGCTGGAGCTTGGAGCTAAGGAAGTTCAGAACTTGTACTAAGGTGAAGAAGAGGAAGATCCAACGAACCACACCAAGGTAAGTAATTCAAATATTCTTTATTTTTTATTTGAATCTAGATGAGATGCCACATTCTTTGAATATGACATAGCGCACCAACTCAAATTGAAGAACATGATAACTTAACTCAAAACTTAAACTCTTTTTAGCATCATCATCCTTGCTAAGGTAAGTTAATTATTTGTTTGTTATTTTATCTTGGTTTGGATCGGAATTTTATTTTAAAGTAAATACTAGAAGGAAGTTTATGTTAAAAAGGAACTAAAATATGAATTTTGCGTGGTATGCAGTTTTCTGGGCAAACCGGCAGGGTACCAGTGTGCTGGTTATCCTACCGGTGGACCCAAGGAGCCTCCGGCAGCTTACCGGTGTGCTAGTTAGCCTTCAGGATCCCTTTAATGGTTTTTATGGCACTGCATAGGCTGCCAGTTTGAAATCGGTGTACCGGTTAACCTACCGGAGCACAGTGTACCACAATGTGGCCACTGCCTTGGTTGCTGGTTGGCAACCATTGTGCCGGTTAGCCTACCGGTGAGCCATGGTCTTGCCTGGTCATCATGCCGGACATAATCGGTGTGCCAGTTAGGCTGTCGGAACTGTCTGGGCTGTTCATCTATTTGATTGATTGATTTCTGAATATTTGATTAATTTCCAAACTTGAGTTTATTGTATGATCTTTATAATGATTTGTATGACATGATTGGATTATTGATTGATTATTCTATATGTTTTGTCATAAGTTACTTATGATTTGATTTGATTAGAATACCATGAAGCATATACTATGATTTATACAATCATATTAATTATTTGGACTTAATTCACTATTGTACACTTATTGTATGCTTAGTTAGTGTGCACAAACACGACACCTGCACAACATAAGCTTGATTGCATTATTGACCATATTATTGGTCATGTGCTTGATTTAACCATCGTATCTTCACATAGGTTGAAGGTTACGACTTAACCGAGAGTTGTTGTGATCTAAATATCATAATATAGTGAGAAAGTACCGGATGTACTGATTTTCATAGGTTGAGGGATTTGCTACCCCAATATATCACATTATTATCATCTCGATAGCGTATTATACGTAACTGATGCCGAGTGAAATTCTATTGTCATTCGATTAGTGTATGACTCACTAAGGTTTTGTTCATATTTTTGACGCCTTGGTTATATTCCCGTGACCGAAAATAAGTGGGGGAATTGTGCCCTCTTGGTCGAAATCCCTTAAAACTATGATGCGCACATGGAACAACTTGCTTGAGAGTGGCCTTATATGAAGGGGGGGATGATTCAATACGACATCTTGCTTAATTAATTGATTGGTCTAGTGTGAGACATACATTACTCGAATTCTGAATAACATACATGATTTGCACAGAATATGTTTTTGCATGAATCACACTTGGTGATTACCTATCCATTATTGCACGAGCATACATTGCATTTATTAATAATCTGGACTGGCAACACATTACATTCACTTTGCATACACATTCATTATAATGCATATCTATCATATTAATTGTCGTTTAGTCTATGAATTATCATTGGAGAGTGGTTTTGACCATATTCCAATCGAAAATGCGGTTTAATTGATTTATTTACTGAGGTAAGTGTAGCTGGCGCCTTTGAACAACAATTTCAGGGAATTTAGATGGAGCACTTGATGAGAATGGAGAACAAGATGAAGAACTAGTTTATAATGAGATGACTGGATTGGATGATTGAATGAAATAATTTATACATAGAATTTTGTAGTAGGATTTATTTATTTCTTAGTTAGATATTATGTATATGTGATTTACTTAGTTTGTTTTGGATGTAACAGACTTTGTTTTATTTAACTATTTTCAGTAAAAGTAATTTTTGAAGTTTTATTATGTCCAATGATTTGGCTCTTTATTTATTACCACTCTTAGTGTAAATTGGGGTGAGAGTCCTATTTTAAGCTTAAGGGATTCCCATGTGAGTTTCTTTAAGTTTGGGATGTGACAAAGTTGGTATCAGAGCCTAAGTTTTTCATGTTTTAAATTAGATTCTAAAAGTTTTTGATTGCCGATATTTCTAAAGTTTTCAAGGTGCTGATATTTTAAAATTTTCTGTGTGCTGTATGAAATACTAACAATTTGGGATTTTAGTTCATGATGAGAATCGGATACTGTCTTCTATTTCTAAAGATACTTAGCTGATTAGCAGTGGCCGGTAGAAGAAAAGCTGGTAGTGTGGATACAAGTGTATCAGCATCAAGTAATGATGACAATCAAAACCCGCAACTTGCTGGAATTTACCAAGCAATGGGAAAAATGGCCAATATGATGCAACAACAACAAGAATAAGCACAAACAACAACCCAACAAACCGATTCATAAAAGAATGTCAAAAGCATCGAGAAGTTTTAAAAGTTAGGACTGAATATTTTCGAAGGAACTACGGATCCCATAGAGGCACAAGTGTGGATTGAGTCCATGGAACATATCTTTAAGGTGATGGAGATAGAGGATGTAGAGATGGTTCGATTTGCAGCATTTATGTTAGAAGGTGAAGTGAGACGATGTGGAAATTAGCCTCGGAGATCGCATGCATCTATACTTGGGAAGATTTCAAGATGAGATTTTATTTGGAGTATTTTCCTAGAACTATTAGAAGGGAGAAAGAATTAGAATTCATGAAGCTAGAACAAGGAACGAAGATGGTACCGGAGTATTCAACAAAATTCACAGAGTTATCTCAGTTTGTTACTTACACGGTTGACTATGAGGAGAAGGTGTTCAGATTTGAGAGTGGATTAAAGCCTAGCACTAAGAGCCGACTGATCGTAAGGGAGTTTACAGAGTTTCACAAGGTGGTCGATTGCACTCGTAAGGTAGAGAAGGATATGCTGGAATTCCGGAAGGTACAAGATCAAAGGGCAAAGAACAACTTTAGACCTGGAAATTTCAGAAGTAGCCCAACTGATCCACAAAAGAGACAAAGGACACAAGGACCGACTAGTACTCAAGCACTTCAAGCCCCAATCATAAGGTGCTTCAACTGTGGAAGGTTAGGACATCACATACGAAACTGCCAACTACCAAAGAATCCACAAGCAGAGCAACAGTTCATGCCAAGACCACACTACCAACAAAATTCGAAACTGGTACAACAACAACCACAGTCTAAAGGACCCAAGAATGGAGCCCCATAGTAGCAGCAAACTCAGCAAGGCAAGGTCTTTGCATTGGAACAGCAGCAACATGAGATCATGGAAGGTACGGTTCGCATCTCTCACATTTTAGTCAAAGTTTTATTTGATACTGGAGCGTCACATTCTTTTATACCTCATTCAATTGTAAGTTGTTTAAATTTACCTTTGAAGGAGTTAGAAAAGAGCCTTGTAATGGCAAACCCGGTTGGAGGGACAGCATACTTAGGGAAGGTATGTGAATCTTACCTAGTAACCATAGGTGAGGTCACACTACCAATCGACCTAATTGTGCTGAACATGCATGATTTTGATGTAATTTTGGGTATGGATTGGCTAGTTGCACATCATGTGCAAATAGATTGCCATAACCAAACAATTTCTTTTAAAACACCGAAGGGTAGAATTATAAGGATAAAAGGATCAACATCTAGAGTGTCAGATTTTTTGGCACGTTTAGATTTATGGTCCATAGAAGAGAAGAGAGGTTGGGAACAAAACCCCATCGTATGTCAACTTGGAAGCATATTTCAAGACATACCGGGATTACCTCCCAAGCGAGAAGTAGAGTTTTGTATAAACTTAACAGCTGGAGCGAATCCCATTGCATTACCAGCCTACCGTATGGCACCAACCGAGATGAAGAAACTAAGGCCCCAATTGGGCGAGCTACTTGCATTGAAGTTCATAAGACCAAGCTCATCCCAATGGGGAGCACCCATACTGTTCGTAAAGAAGAAAGACGGTTGACTATGATTGTTCATCAATTACCGAAAGCTAAACCAAGTGACAGTAAAGAACAAGTACCCACTTCCTCGAATCGAAGACTTGTTCGATCAGTTAAAGGGAGATACATACTTCTCTAAGATAGATCTCAGAACTGAGTACCATCAACTAATAATCAAAGAAGAGGACGTGCCAAAGACATCATTCCGGATGAGATATGGATACTTAAAATTCATTGTCATGCCTTTTGGTTTGACCAATGCACTAGCGGCGTTCATGGGCATGATGCAAAGGATTTTCAAGCCTTACCTCGACAAGTTTGTAGTTGTGTTCGTATAGGACTTCTTGGATTACTCTAAGACCAAGGAAGAATATGAGGAGCATCTAAATTATACTTTAACAGACCTTGGTAGATCACAATTTGTATGCAAAGTTCTCTGAGTGTGGATTCTGGAGAGAGGAGGTAAAATCCCTAGGACATGTGGTGTTTAAGTATGAAATTACGGTAGATTCGGACAAAGTAAAGGCGGTACAAGATTGGGAACAACCCAAGAATATTTCTGAAGTTAGAAGCTTTCTTGGACTAGCAGGATACTGCCGATGGTTCATTGAAGGGTTATCTCGCATTGTAATACCTTTGACGAAGCTCACAAGGAAGGAAGTCAAGTTCGTGTGGGATGATGCATGTCAACAAGCATTCACAGAGCTCAAGGAGAAGCTAACTACAGTGCCCCTGCTAGCCATTCCGGTTAGCGGTGTGAAGTTCGTAATCTATGCGGATGCGTCATTGTTAGGACTTGGTTGTCTCCTAATGCAAGAAGGAAAGGTAATCGCGTATACATCAAGATAACTCAAGCCACATGAGAAGAATTACCCTACACACGACTTAGAACTTACAACAGTAGTTTTCGCACTTAAAGCATGTAGACATCATCTATACGGTGAAGCTGTCGAAGTCTTCTCAGATCCTAAGAGTTTGTAGTACCTTTTTCTTACAAAAGGACTTAAACATGTGAAAAATAAGATGGATGGAGCTAGTAAACGACTACGACTTTTCATTGCAGTACCACCCCGGCAAAGCTAATGTAGTGGCGGACGAGTTAAGTCGGAAACATCACAACATGGTGGCACACATGATGGTGCAAGAATGGCTCATGTACGAAGTACTATCCGAGATGAACGTGGAAATAAAAGAAAGTGATCAAGGCGTAAAGCTGTACAACATCCTTACTAAACCAATATTGAAGGCCAGAATCGTTGAACTTCAAGCGAAGGAGAAGTGGATGCAAGACTTAGTCAATGATGTTGAAAGTATGGATTAGACTAAGGAAGAAGATGGAAGCATAAGGTTCAAAGGACAACTTTGTGTACCCGACGACAAAGAAGTCAAGGACGAAATTCTGGAAGAAGCATATCGATCATGCTACTCAATTCATTCCAGAAGGAAGAAGATGTACCTCAACTTAAGAATGCAATATTGGTGGATAAGGATGAAGGCAGAAATCAAAGAATTCGTGACTAAGTGTGTGGTGTGTCAACAAGTGAAGGTTGAACATCAAAGACCAGCAAGAATGCTACAATCCTTACCAATTGGAGAATGGAAGTGGGAGCACATCTCGATGGATTTCGTTACGGGACTACTTAAGGTTTACATCTAAGTTTTGGGGGAGTTTTCATAAGGTTTTATGAACACAGTTAAACTTCAGCACTGCATTACACCCTCAAACGGATGGACAAAAGGAGCGAGTTAACCAAGTGTTGGAAGACTTACTTCAAGCATGCATTCTAGACTTCAAAGGGAGTTGGAGAGACCACTTACCACTAGTGGAATTCTCATACAACAGTTAGCAATCAAGCATTGGTATGACACCATTCGAAACATTGTACGGAAGACCATGTAGATCACCATTGTGCTGGAACGAAGACAATGCACACATTTCCTTAGGACCGAAAATCATTGAAGAAACAACCAAGAAGATCAAGTTCATAAAGGAGAAAGTTCTTATTGCATAACACCAACAAAAGAAGTATGCCGACTTAAGAAGAAGAGATCTGGAATTCATGGTAGGAGATTGAGTATTCCTTAAGGTTTCACCAACCAAGAGAGTATTTTGATTTGGGAAGAAGGGTAACTTAGCACCAAGGTTCATTGGACCTTTTGAGATATATGAACTGATAGGAGAAGTGGCTTACAGGTTGCTACTGCTGTCTAGGCTAGACCAAGTGTATAATGTATTCCACGTCTCAATGTCGAGACAGTACCACCCAGATGCGACTAGTGTGATTGATTGGAAAACACTGTTAATTATGGAGGATGCTACTTATGAAGAATATCCGGTACAGATCCTAGACCACAAGGAACAAGTTATACGAAGCAAGGTGATACCAAAGGTGAAATTACTATGGAGTAATCACGGAATATCAGAAGCAACATGGGAACTTGAAGTCGGCATTCAGGAGATATATCCGCAATTGTTTGACTAAGGTAAGCAAATTCCGAGGACGAAATTGTCTTAAGGAGGATTGACTGTAATAACCCAATTAATTATTAGGACTAAAGTGTAATTAGTTAGAAATTAGGGACAAATTTGAAATTTTTAGTAATAACTATTTGGTCGACTTTGACCCATTGTGATTGGTGGGAGCACAATAAATAACTAAAGTGCATCACACACAATCATAATCCCATAAGTTAATCAATGGCTAGGATTTTGTAGGAACAATTGAATTAGATTAAGGACTATGATTAAAAGACTAGGAACCTAATCTAATTAGAAGTGGATAGCATGATAATTGAGTTTCACCACAATTAGGAATCTCCAACCTAAGCTGAGTATTAAACCAAGTAAAATCTAAGGATTGGGAGTAGAGACAAGATCCTAATCTAAGTACACATCTAGATTAAGTAGGATACAAATTAAAAACTATAAAACAATGCTATGATTGTTCATACCATAATCCAAAAGTTAGAGTAAGATTGTTGGAGCTAGGAGCTATGGAAGTTCAGAACTTGAAATAAGGTGAAGAAGAGGAAGATCCAATGACCTACACCAATGTAAGTAATTCAATTATTCTTAATTTTTGATTTGAATCTAGGTGAGATGCCATATTCTTTGAATATGACATAGCACACCAATTCAAATTGAAGAACATGATAACTTAACTTAAAACTTAAACTCTTTTTAGCATCATCATCCTTGCTAAGGTAAGTTAATTATTTGTTTGTTATTTTAACTTGGTTTGTATCAGAATTTGATTTTAAAATAAGTACTAGAAAAAGTTTATGTTAAAAAGGAACAAAAATACGAATTTCACACGGTTTACAGTTTTCTGGGCAAATCGGCATGGTACCGGTGTGCCGGTTATCCTACCAGTGCACCCAGGAGAGATCCGGCAGCTTACCGGTGTGCCGATTAGCCTACTGAATCCCTTTAATGGTTTTTGTGGCACTGCCTAGGCTATCGGTTGGCAACCGGTGTACCGATTAGCCTACCAAAGTACAGCGTACCACAGTGTGGCCTCTGCTTAGGATGCCGGTTGGCAACCAATGCGTCGGTTAGCCTACCAGTGAGCCATGGTCTTGTCTGGTCATCCTGCTGGACAAAACCGGTGTGCCAGTTAGATTGTCGGAACTGTCTGGGCAGTTCATCTATTTGATTGATTGATTTATGAATATTTGATTAAATTCCAAACTTGAGTTTATTGCATGCTCTTTATTATGATTTGTATGACATGATTGGATGATTGATTGATTATTTTATATGTTTTATCATAAGTTATTCCTAATTTGATTTGATTGGAATACCATGAAGCATATACTATGATTTATACAATCATATTAATTATTTGGACTTAATTCATTATTGTACACTTATTGTATACTTAGTGTGCACAAACACTACAAATGCACAACATAAGCCTGATTGCATTATTGACCATATAGTTGGTCATGTGCTCGACTTTACCATCGTATCTTCACATAGGTTGAAGATTATGATTTAACTGCGAGTTGTTGTGATCTAAATATCATAATATAGTAAGGAAGTCCCGGATGGACTGATTTGCATAGGTTGAGGGATTTGCTACCACAATATACCACATTATTATCATCTCGATAGCATATTATACGTAACAGATACTGAGTGAAATTCTGTTGGCATTTGGTTAGTGCATGACTCACTGAGGTTTTGTTCATATTTTTGAAGCATTAGTTATATTCTCATGACTGACAATAAGTGGGGGAATTGTGCCCTCTTGGTCGAAAACTCTTAAAACTATGATGCGCACATGGAATATCTTGCTTGAGAGTGGCCCTGTATGGGGGGATGGTCCAATATGACATCTTGCTCAAGTAATTGATTAGTTTAGTGTGGGACATACATTACTCGAATTCTGAAAAACATAAACGATTTGCACAACATATATTTTTGCATGAATCACACTTGGTGATTACCTATTCATTTTTTTATGAGCATGCATTGCATTCATTAATAATCTAAACTTGCATCACATTGCATTCAATTTGCATACATATTCATTATATTGCATATCTATCATATTAATTGTTGTTTAGTCTACGGTTTATCATTGGAGAGTGGTTTTGACCCTATTCCAATCAAAAATGCGGTTTAATTGATTTATTTACTGAGCTAAGTATAGTTGGCACCTTTGAGCAACAATTACAGGGAATTTAGATGGTCGACTTGATGATAACGGAGAACAAGATGAAGAACAAGTTTATTATGATATTGATGGATTTGAAGATTGCATGAAATGATTTATACTTAGAATTTTGTAGTAGGATTTATTTATTTCTTAGTTAGATATTATGTATAGGAGTAGGATTTGTTTTAAGCATGAGAATAGGCTATTTTTAGGTATTTTCCACTGTGATTTACTTAGTTTGTTTTGGATGTAATAGACTTAGTTTTATTTAACTATTTTCAGTAAATGTAATTTTTGAAGTTGTATTATGTCCAATGATTTGGCTCTTTATTGATTACGACTTCCAATGTAAATTGGGGTGAGAGTCATATTTTAAGCTTAAGGGATTCCCACGTGAATTTCTTTGAGTTTGAGATTTGACAAATCATAGTCTCAATTAGAGCCCTAAGGGTTGGAGAATCTCTAACACCTTGACCCATTATTTACCTAGTCTTACTTGACCCGTGCTAACAGTTGCTTGGTCTTACTCCTTAGTTCTTCTAGAGACGGGATACGATCACTCGTTGATTTAGGTTCCCGTCGATCAGTAATATTACTGTTGGTGACTATCTCACAAAACCACCCACTACAAAGAGTTATATCAACAGTTAGGGTTACTATCTTCTGATAAGATGCAATGGAGATGTTAAGAAAACAACCAAGGGGATTTAGGAACATCACTTTATATGCCAGCATCAAGCATGCTTATCAACCAGTTAGTGTAGATGCAATGCCTTATCAACCAGTTAGTGTAGATGCAATGCCTACAAAATCATGACCAATAGATTTTGTGGATGAATAGGGTGAAGGTGAAGGCAGATTTAGAGATGCCACAAATTTTGAGATGAGTAAGGCATATTTTTTTTTTATTAATTCTTAATATTTAATATTTGTTATTTATAATTATTTGTTAAGTTATATTTATTTTATGCAAGTATCAGGGATATACTAGAAATAGTGATGAGGATGGAGATTCATATGATGAAGGATTTAAAAGAGATTGACGAAGATAATATGGTTGCATCAAGTAGAACAATTCTTGACGAGGGCACAATAGATCCTGCATTGACTAAGAATCATCCTATTGCATCAAGTAGAGCAATGCTTGACGAGAGCACAGTAGATCCTACATTGACTAAGAATCATCCTACATCGACAAGGGCAAGTGTGACTCTATCAAATGGAGGAGGGTGGTAGGACTGATGTTCTACATAATATGGATCAGTATCAAATTATGAGAGCTTTATAGAGGAGGGTGGTAGGACTGATGTTCTACATAATATGGAAATCGAGAAGCTTGATAATATAATGGTATTCCCAACTGTTGATGACGTTAGGGCTACGCTAAAGGAAGCATCAATAAGTGTTGGTTTTAACCTTAAAAGAGTGAAAAATGAAAGAACTCGAGTGGCGGTAAAATGTGCTCGAGTGGATGTGGGGTTTCCATGCCTCTACTTTCAGAGATGGGGTTACATTTCAAGTAAAGACTCTAAGGGATTAGCACACATGTAACAGAGTTGATGAAAATCATGAAGTTTCAAGTGCCTGGATTCCAAGAAGCTTGGTTCACGCATATTGGATCATCTTAACTGGAAGCTCGATATGATTCAGTTACAACTGAGAGAAAGGTATAATGTTATGGCTTCATATTTGAAGTTATATTGAGTAAAAAATAAAGCTTTATTAAGAGTAAATGGAACTCATGAGGAGTATTTTAGAAAGTTACCTAGATAAATTTGACGTTATATTGAGCAAAAAATAAAGCTCTATTAAGAGTAAATGGAACTCACGAGGAGTCTTTTAGAAAGTTACCTAGATATTGTGAAGTTATCAGGGCATCAAATCGCGAGAGTATCGCGTAGATTAAGGTAGATGGACCCTTCCAAGACAAACCAGGGGTGTTCAAAAGACTATTTGTTAGCTTTGCTGCGATGCATCTTGGATTTATAACTGGGTGTCGTCCATTCATCGGATTCGATGGTTGCCACTTAAAGGGGTTTATGGCAATACGTTTGACAGCAGTGGGTTTAGATGGAAACAATGGGATATATCCCATTGCCATGGCAGTGGTGGAAGAAAGATTAAAGATACATGATTATGGTTTCTACACGATTTAGTAAATGCTGTTGGGATGGAAGATGATAGAGAATGGACATTTATGTCAAATAGACAAATGGTATGTATAGGCAATTGAGGAGTACGACAAACATTTATACAATTTAATAAATTACTAAAGTATCTTATTATATTTCATTATTTATTTTTAATATTATTTTCTCTTTACGTTAGGGGATTCCAAATGCCTTGTTAGAGGTGATGCCTCGAGCACATCGTTTTTGAGTTCGTCATTTGTATTCTAATTTTAAGAAAGAACACAAAGGGTTGGTGTTAAGGAATGCGTTTTGGACCGCGGCAAGAACTTATACTGAATATGATTTTAATGTTTCGATTGATAGAATCAAGAAATTGAGTCAAACGGCATATGAATGGTTAAGGGATAATCCTCCTTCATGGTCAGGTAATGT
>JAUPMG010266023.1:0-19906 GCA_031762675.1 Pachysandra terminalis
TATGCAATGTATATATATTTGTATGTATAATAATATATATTTGTTATATTTGTATATATAAATACGTGTACCTTATGTATGAGCATATATATATATGTATATATTTAAATCACATATAAATTACATAAAATATTCATACGTAGAAGTTATTTAAGTGGCTAATCTATGTGCATTCAATTTACTGGCATTGTACCGAATCATATCTTATTACATATAGGTAGGGGTGCAACTCGGTTCGGTTTGGTTCGAGTTGACATCAACCCAAGACCAAACCAACATTGGTGAAGGTTAACCCAAAACGAAACCGAACCGAATTGAGAACCGAACTTCCCAACCGGAAAACTGAACCGAATTGAAATGGAAAACCCTAAACCCAAACCAACCCAACGCAAATTGCAGTTTCAGTTCAGTTTGGATCGGGTTAATACAATGGATTTTATGATCACATTATATATATGTATATAATATCATGTTTTATATATTACATATAATAAGAATATACCATATATATAACATATGATACATATATATAGACTATAATTAGGTTTAAATCGGTTCGATTTGGTTCGGTTTAGAATTATATATACTAGTGTTTGGGTTTCGGTTCGGTATAACCAAGGCTTCAACCCAAAAGCAAACCAATCTTGGTATTATAATTTCAAAATCAAAACCGAACCAAATATCTAGAAACCCAAACCAAACCGAACTGAAGTCGGTTTGGGTCGGTTCAGTTTCGGTTTAATTGACCCAAGTTGCATCCCTATATATAGGTCATTTAAATGGCTTAGATATGCATTCTGTAGACTGGTGTTGTAATGAATTATTCTTTTAAGGGTTTTTTAAGCCCAACGTTACTATTTGCTGAAGCAACTGAACTAGGAGAAGAAGAAGAAGAGGGGCAGCAGCAGCAGCACCTAGCCAGAATGTTTTTTTTTTTAAATACATTTATTGACTGTATCGAGTGATACAGTTGATAACCTAAACTTATCGAACCGTAGCGATCGATACGGTCGATACAACACATGTATTGACCGATACAGTGTTTTTTCTTTTCATATCGCATCCTACAATCAAGTATTGTATCAACCTGGTTGATAGTATCGGTCGATACGATACAATATCTAATATAGTAGATATATTGTAGAATATTACAATTTTGTTGGAGGAAATTGTTCACATGGAAAGTAAGAAGCAACTTGTAGTAGCATGATCAAGTGTAGAGGTAAAAGTATAGTACTATGGCTCATAACACTTATAAGTTGATTTCATTACAATAATTCTTGATAGTGTTGGATTATTATAGAAGGATTTCCTTGAAATTGTATTGTGACAACCAGGGGTGGAGGCAGATTTTTTTTTTTTTTTTTTTTTTGTGGGGGGGGATGATTTCGTTTGAGGACCAAAATTAAAATTTGGTAAAAAACTTTTCTATTCTTTCTTTATTTATATACAAAATTTCATTGAAATTCTTTTATGAAATTTTAGTGATTTTAACAAAATAATTTGATTTTTTAAAAGTATTTTAATCAAAATTAATTATTTTGATAATTTTTTTAATGTTTTTGTTAAAATTGTCTGAAATTTTTTAGACCAAATTTTAGGATTTTGATTTTCTTACTTAAACAAAATTGAAAAATTTCAACAAAATTTAAAACATTGACATATATTAATAAATAGAAATGGCTGTAAATGAGCCGGACCGAGCTTTGTCCAACTCGACTCGGGCTTGTAAACCTTGAGCAAGGTTTAGGCTCAGTTCAAGCTCATTAAAAAATTTTGGGCTCAGGCTCGTTAAAATATTTTAGGTTCAAGCTCGACTCTCAAAAAGCTCGGTTTGTAAAAGACTTGGCTTGTAAAAAAGCTTAGATTAGTCCAAACACATTAATATTATAAATGATTATTATTATTATATATAACATAATATATCAATATATATGTTTAATATTAATATATAATATAAGACATAGGAATTTAGATGTATAATTTTATAAACAAATCGAGCCGAGTTTTAGCCGAATCGAGCCTACAAGCTCGACTCAAGGTCACTAAGTTAATGACCTTTTTTTCAGACTCAGGCTCGACTCATATAGAGCTCAAGTTCGGCTCATACGAGCGGAGCTAGCTCGGCTCGTTGACAGTCCTATAAATAGGTATAATATTAATTTAAAAAAAAATTGTGTTAGTGTAACTTTAAAAAGTTAATACATATATATTAACTTAGCCCCCCCCCCCCCAGGCTCCGTCCCTGGTGACAACAAACAGCTAAACACATTGCAAATGATTCAGTTTTACTTAGGAGGACCAAGCATAATGGGATTGATTTTATTTTGTCCATGACAAAGTTATCAACAAGGAAGTATCTAATTCTTTCCATGCTTACAGAACCAGATAAAAATATGCTCACAAAAGCTATAAGCTTCAGCGAATTGGATTTTGTTTGTTCCAACTTCCATGATGGGATTCACTCATTCACAATATCTCTGTTTTGGTTTGAGGGGGAGTGTAAGTGATAAGTTAAACAAAAAATCAGATGTTATTATCAAAGAGCACGGGCATTATTCTCATTATGTGAAATTCATTTAAGTTAAATGAATAAAATAAGAGGGTGTAAGAAGGAACTTGCGATTCTATACCATCTCTTCTCCCCTATGTTTTCATATTTCTCTTTTCTTTCTCTTCATTTCTTTTTTTCTGTAATAATAACTTGAGGCAAGTATGTCCCCCAACCCAAAAACAAAAATGGTGTGCGCATACCATTTCAATATCAAATAATAATAAGCATCGTACCTGGTATTAACAAGACCGTTATTGTGATTCCAGAAACAAAAGCAAATTTAACTTGTGTGTACAAAAGACAGAGTGCCACTCCAATTTGCAGTGGCAAGCTGAAACATGTACATGGAGATTAATTAGTTCAAAAAATAATCAGGAATACGTAATAAATTAAATGTACAGCTAGCCGGTGTACGAAACAGAAACATAGGTTTAATGAGAATTTTATAGATAAAATCATCAAGTGAAGGATAATTGGCTAAGATATTCACTTAGAGGAATTATAAATATCATGGCATCATCTTTTTCCAAATAGAACTGAAAAAACTCATTTTTACAGTTCAAAACCATCTCTAATCTTTGGATAAAATAAAATGAAATACAATGTCCAAGTGTTCCCAGATAGTCCTCATACCTTGAAACAAGATACAAAATCAAGAATAACAATGCATAACGAGATGATTTATTAAACATGAACTGATGTCACAATAGGGTACAATAGAAAAATCACTGATTCAACCTTCAGCATCCATGTCTGCCTCATCAGTTGTTTGTCATTTTTTTTTTACTCTTCTTATGTGTTCCATATACCATCATGTAGAACTTATTGGTCCTAATGACATTATCATCCTTTTCTCTTTCCAAATCTTAAAGATATTATGTCATTTATGAATCGCTTTCTTTGCTATTAAATAATACTATTTTCATATGGCCTTAATCTTCACTAATTCCAGTACTAGAAAACTTATCTACCGTAGCCAACTTTTCCTTGATCCAAATGAACTAAAGTCATGCTATAAAGAGACCATAATCAGGTGTTCACGTCAAACTTGGCATCTAAGAGGATCTTATATGGTCTGATAAAAATAAACTTTACATACATGAAATGGGAAACATACCCAAAAACAGCCATGTCTGTTGGTTTTAGCATCGAAAAATTACCGGAATCATGACTTGGTACGGTCGAACTCCAGGGACAGACTGCTATTCAATTCCTTCATATTTCCTATGCTTGACGAGGATCAAATATTCAGGCTTCTCTATAGTAAATATTGGGACCAATTGCCTCAAATTTTTGGCTGTGTTTGGAACCTTGGATTTTATTAAAAAAACAAACAAAAACAAAGCAAAAGAAGAGAAAAAAGAAAAGGAAAAGAAATGATAAGTGTTTCTTTCCGAGTGTTTAGTTAAGATGAAACATATAGAGACAAGAAAATCAGATTCCAACAAGTTTTCGACGAGTTCAAATATACTCCGGAAATGTTGATTAGCCATCAAGGAAAGATAAGAGATGTTGTAAGTCAGGTTGGAGTGTTGGAGAGTACTCTCTACCTTTTTGAGGAGAAATGTTTTGATCCCCAAAGAGAAAACATTTCAACTTATTTTCTTTCCATATCTCTATCCCTAACTTTTTTTCTTCAGCCAAACAAGAGAAAGTTCTTTCTCTGGCATTTTCTTTTCTTTTCTCTGAAATCCAAGGTTCCAAACACAACTTTAAAGCCTTCATACCTAGTTTCCTATTCCGCTAAAGCTGATAGGACAACTAATGGAAAGAGATCAAACCAACGAAAATCATATGATAGCCACTTTAGCATGTGTACTGAACACAATCTTAAGAACCCTACTTTTGGTAGCATCCTCTAATTGGAGTAAATTGTAGGACCACTCCGGTTAGGATAATTATTATAATATTCCACTTGTCAATGATGGCAATATCCAAACAGAACAGAAGAGATAGTTCTTTTCAAAACATTTTTCCTAGAGAAGCAAGAAAACAAAATGACAAAGATGAGCAGCCACTAGTAGTAAAATAAAACCATAATAAGAGTTAACCAAGAACAAATGTTGCTATCCTGATTCATACAAATGAAACCAATGAGATGGGGTGCGATCATACTAGCACTAATGCACTGAATCCCATTACAACTCCGAAGTTAAGCATGCTTAGGCAAGTAACACTAGGATGGACGACCTCCTAGAAAGTCCTTATGCCTCACCCCTTTTAAAGAAAATGAAATCACAGATATCGAATCACAGAGGTCACCATGTTTTGGCAGCAAGATTTTAATGGTTAAAGAGGGTTCATCACATCTATAAGACTGAAACCTGAGATGGCCCAAAATCAAGATCAATCCATAATAAGGTGTAAATTCTTTGATATTGTTGAGTGGGTGAGACCTTGCTTTGTGAACATGATGTTATCTCAATGGTACTTTCCGCACCTTGTAAAGAGGGGTAAAATTCTTTATAGTCTGGTTTTTTTTGCAGTTTTAAGGGGAATTTGGAAGGAGAGAAACAGAAGAATCTTTGAATATAAAAGCATTAGTTTGGAGGCTTTGACTGATTCTATAGTGAGTATGGTTTCTTTTTGGGCTAGTATCTTACCCGAATTCAAAGACATTTCAAGAACAGATATTTCGAGATGTTGGGATGCTGTGATTCTTATGTAGTTGCTTGACATAGTGGGGTGCGAGGTGGTGTACTGTTTTGGGGATGTTAGTGTATTTTACTTTACTTTGCTGTTTTTATTGGTTTCCCCTACTTGGGAAACCTGTGTACTTTATCTTCTTCTTTCTCCTTTTATAAAATCTTTCAGTATTCATCAAAAAAAAAAAAAAATTGATATTGTTAATTTCTTTCAACCTAAAAAACTTGAGTTGGTTTAGCGATAACTCCTCCTTAAGGTCTTTACTTATAAAGGGACTAGGTGCAACTCTTCAAAGCACAAAATGGGCATTAATTATAGCATTATTTGGTGGTGCCACATGGCATAGAATAATAAGTGGCAAAGTTCCACATGGCAGGCCATGGTTTAGTAAGACATGTGGCCCATCAAAAGATCAAAGAAAAATGTGCCAGCATATTAAAATGCCATATGTTATATCAAAATATCATATGGAAATTGTCAAAGCAACTCATAGCAGAGAAAATGTGGAAGTCAAAGTGCCACATGCCTGATTCTCAGGGCACATGTCTCAAGACTTGGAGACGAGGAAGATGGTTGGGTATGGTCACAAGGATGGTGGCCTATACCTTCAAGACACACAAACACAGATTGGACAGGCTCAATTACAGGTTGGAGATCCACATCTTGGTTTTACTCCTTTATTAGAGGTAATTGATTAGTTGAAGTAAAAAAGCAATCAACAGTAGCTAGACCCAATGTAAAGGAAGAATACAGATCTATGGCACATGGAATTTGTGAATTACTGTGATTGAGAAAATAACTTAATCGGTTAGGCATCAGGTTTCCATAACCAATGATCTTACATTGTGATAACAAGGCTGCAATCAGTATTGCTCACAATCCAGTCCAAAATTACAGGGCAAGAAACATTGATGTGGATAAACATTTCATAAAGGAGAAGCTAAAGAGGTAGGTCAAATATGTACACCATATGTTAAAATGGAAGAGCAGGTTGTAGGCATACAAATTAAAGCCATTAGCAAGACTCAACTACTAGAGATTCCATGCAAGGTGAGCATAATAGATATCTTTGCACCAGCTTGAGGGGGAGTGTTGTTACTGTTAGGTGTATTATTTTAATGGCACTTTGATGTGTGACCTTATATACAATAAACCAGAACTCTAGGGACCTGATTGTAAATATAGCTTCTAGTTGAAAAGCCCAGCCTATTCAACACCTTAAAACCCAGGTATTAAGAAGGGGGGAACTGGCACCTTATAACCAGCACAGACAGGGTAAAGCCAGTCGATGTGGGACACATTCCAACACACCCCCTTGGACCACAACAGCCGGACAGCACCGGACAACCAACCCAACCAAGCTCTGATACCAAGTTGAACACTTTTTGCTCTAAAAGCTCAAGCTATTAGAGACAGGCACAACAGTGTATATCAAATGGTTCAATACCCTCCCACACGTGCGGGATTCGCAAGGAAACAACACATCCGTGGGAGAACACAGGGCACCAAAGCAAACACACACACACCCGCATGGGAATAGCACATCTGTGGGAGAATAAACACAAAAATATAGGCCCCCGGGATTTGATCACACATTCCAACACTTTTAAATGTAAGTGCTACACAAGGGGGATATCCAGCATACATGAAAAAAAATACACCCTTTCTTCGGTTTTTCTTCCTTCTTTTTTTTCAGAACAAATTCTGAGAAACTGAATAAATATTTTAATCAAAAGAACTTCAGATTTAAAAATATATTTCCTCAATATCAACATTTCAAAACTTAGGCTCAACCTCCATCAGATATAGGTACCAGGGTCAATGCCTATGGGTATACGAGAAATGAGAATGCCATGTGAGAGCATTTTGACAACATGGGTTTCACCAACTACGGATATGGGCTTAATGCCTATGGTTGGCCAAACAGTAGCGACTCCTACTATGTCTATGGCGATTAGAATGATGGAGGCCAACATTCTCACTACTCTAATTATAAATGGGCATCCTATTGGTGGAGGTTTCTAAGGAGGAGGTCATGATCTAGCAATCTAGTAGTAGACCTGGTGGCTGCATTAAGTACAACAAGTCTAGGCAGCAATAACTACAACGAATCTAGCAAGCCAGCTTCTATTGATGGGCAGAAGTACATAATTTTTTCTTTTGAGTTCTCCTAACCCTTTTACTTCTGGTACCTTCAAATAAAGGCTGATGGAGATGGATGTGATGGTGCAGAGTTGGGTGTCAGAAATTGAAAGAGTTAATTTTTTTTTTTTTTATTCATAACGAAGGGTATGATATAAATAGAGAATGATGTACAAAAGCAAGCAAAAAGGTAGCAGTTCCCCAAGATAGAGAACCAGCTACCAAGAAAAACAGAAGAAAAAAAAAAGTTTAAAAGACCCAAAGAAACCAGTACAAAGAACTACATCACAATGATGGTCTCCCAACATCTGACAAGGTCCGAAGAGGTCACATTCTGAAATTCTGGAAGAACCCCACACCAAGCAGCCATAGTACCCACAATCAGATCAATAAGATGGTTTGAGCTCCTCCAAGAGTTTTCAAAAATCCTTTTCTTCCGCTCACACCAAATGTGCCACAGGATGCAAAAAAATAGCACCTTGAAAATGCTTCGTCCCTTCTTCCCCAAAACAGAAAAAGCCCCACTGATCAAAAAGACTTCTCACATGTCACGGTGGAGCCCAAACCACACTAGAGCTTCTAACAAAGAAACTCCACACCTTTGCTGCATAACCACAAGAGAGAAAGAGATGGTCAACGGATTCTTCATTTTGCATACATATTACACAAACTTGAGGAGACAGAGCCATATAACTTCTTCTCCTCTGAAGATTATCTGCAGTGGTAATACGATTAAGGAAGACAGTCCACACAAACGCTTTAACTTTAAGAGGAACTTTTGACCCCCAAAGACGAGAGGTGGAAAAAGGAGTCAAGGGGTAAGGACTACTCTTCCGAATATAACGAAAGAAAGATTTACAAGAGAAACTACCATTAGGGTCTAGACACCAAACTCGAGTATCAAGGGAGGACTCATCAATAATCACATTCTTAAGGAGTTCAAAGAGCTTACCTAACTTCTCCACCTCCATCAACCTGGGATCCCGTCAAAGACGAAGGTCCCAAGAGAGACCCAAAAGAGACCATCTCAATACATCAGCAACAAGAGAATCCTGACAACAAACTAATCAAAAGACTCTAGGAAAGCAAGAAGCCAAAGGGTTCTCTCCCCACCAGACATCAGTTCAAAAGCGAATAGACATACCTGAACCCACAGAAAATCTAACCTTATTATAGAACACAAGAAATAAAGAGTTAATATTCTTCCAAGCACTGGTCGATTTAATATTAGCCCTAGGGTTGACATCCCACCCATTTGAATGAACACCAAACTTACTTGCAATGACGGAATGCCACAGAATCTTCTTCTCAGTGCTACATCTCCATAGCCATTTTCCAGAAAAGCTTGATTCCGCGCATGAAAATTGCCAAACTTATGCCCACCTTTATCCCTCTTCTTAAACACATCAGCCCATCTCACTAAATGATCCGTTTTCGCCCCACCACCCTCCCAAAGAAAATCTCTCTGAAGTTTTTCCATCCTATTAATCACCGACTTAGGAGCTTGAAATAAAGACATATAATACGTAGGGAGGCTACCTAGAGATGCTTGAATCAGAGTGATACGACCTCCAAAGGACAAGTAATTATGCTTCCACAAAACCAGCCTTTTCTCCACTTTTTCAATTACAATTGACCAGAATTGAGCACTCTTATGATTCCCGTTCAATGGCAAGCCCAAATATTTCATCGGCCATCTCCCCACCCCACATCCCATAACCACACAACACTTCTGAAGTTAAGTTTCCTCCACATTGATATCAGACAAGTTGCTTTTTTCTAGATTCACATTCAATCCCGACACCATTTCAAAACATTTTAGAATGCATTTAGTCCAAAAGAATTTTCTTTAGAAGCTTTCAAGAAAAAGATCGTATCATCCGCAAACTGCAAATGAGACACAGGAATACGATCTCTCCCAACTCTAAACCCCTGGATTTTACCAATCTCCTCCGCTTTCCAAAAGAACCGACTCAACATGTCACTCACAAGGGTGAAAAGAAGGGGGGAAATGGGATCCTCCTGTCTAAGACCTCGAGATGACGGAAAGAGACCAACAATTCCCCTATTAAGACAAAAAGAGAAGTGGACATTACTAATACAACCCTTGATCCATCTAGACCATCGATCCGGGAACCCTTTCCAACTTGGAAAGGACTCAACAAAATGCCACTCAACCTTATCATACACCTTTTCTAAGTCAACTTTTAAAACAAGCCCTTTATTCCCCGACTTAGTTCTCTCTTCAATACACTCATTGGCGACAAGGATACTATTAAGAATCTGTCTCCCTTTGATAAATGCACTTTGATTGCTAGACACCACTTCCCCAATCAGTTCTTTAAGTCTATTCGCGAGAACTTTGGCAATGATCTTATAGACGTTAGTCGTGAGGCTAATGGGTCTAAATTCTTTAGTTCTCACATCTCCTTTCACTTTAGGGATCAAGGCAAGGAAAGTGCAGTTAGTTGCTTTGTTAATAATCCCACTCGAATGGAACTCCCTGAAAACCCTCATCAGATCACCCTTGAAAATATCCTAGCAATCTTGGAAAAAAGCCACAGTAAACCTATCCGGACCCAGTGCTTTATTTCTATCAAGTTCCCACACCTCCTTAATCTCCTCAATCTCAAATCCTTTTTCTATCCAGCCCACTTTACTTTCCTCAATCTTAGGACTCTCCAGCCTACTAAGGTCAAAAAACCGATTTTGATCCGATGAGTATAGTTTGCTAAAGTAATCCGTAAGTTCCTTTTCAATGCCATTGGGATTCTCCACAACAATCGAATCAGTCTTCAACATGGAAATCACATTCTTTTTGTTCCTGAAATTGGCCATTTTGTGAAAGAATTTTGTATTGCCATCTCTTTCTTTAATCCAAAGAATTTTAGATTTTTGTCTCCAACACATCTCTTTCCTAAGAATCTCCTCAAATTCTAGTTTCAGTTTTCTCCTTCTTTCTGAATCCTCGCCATTCAGTTCTGTAACCTCTTCTTTTCTATCCAAGCTTCCAATATTCTCCATTAATTCCTTTTTTCTATCCGGGATCCATCCAAATACCTCCTTGTTCCACACATGAAGCTTACCTTTAATCTCTTTTAGAGTCCTCATAAACTTAAAAGCCTTCCGAACCCCGCAATATAGGCACATCCTTCCACCAAGATTTGATCATTTCCACAAAATTGGGATGAAGGAGCCACATATTCTCGAATCTAAAAGGAGGAGGACCACCCAAAACACCCTTATCAGTATTCATCAAGAGGGGGGTATGGTTAGAAATGGGTCTAGGCAGCACCCTCAGTATTGCACTAGGGTAATGAGACTCCCAACTAGGTGACACAAGGAATCTGTCCAGTCTACTACAAACTGGGTTCTCCTGAAGGTTAGACCAACTAGTGGTACATGTTAGAATATTTATTGTTAACAATTCTTTATGTATGTATGCATAGCAACAGTTATTTTGGCTAAATGAGAATGGAATTATGTTTCTTTTTTCCTCTCCCTCTCTCTTTTTGTCATTGAAAATTTCTATGTTATTGTCTTTGATATCTGTTACCATATTTGCACATTGCTTCCTTTTGTGTCGGTATGAATAAGAGTAATAATGGCAATAAGAGTCATTACAACACAATGCAGTCATGGCCTATGCATGTAAAAAGTGTGATTTTCTTACTTATTTTAATTTTAATATTTGTAATAAACTTTACACAATATTTTATAAAATTTGGGATCATTTCATTTTATTTTCTTTTTTTACTTTTTTGGGCCTGCCACTGTTGAATTGGTCCATGCATTATCATGCTCTGCACTAGCCAGCACCAGTACGAATTGCAGATAAGTAGTCCGGTATTGGGATTTAAAGCACAGCTTCAGAAAAAGATACAGATGGTTGGCAACTTGAAGGAAAACATTTACAGTCTTCAACACTCGGAATTGATGATATAGTTACATTTGAATTACAAAAAACGTAATTTGATGACTACCTACACAAAAAGAGGACTACCATAGAGTCGATGTTGATGATAAATAAAAGATGTTGTGGATAATTATCATTCTATTTCACTTTAAAAGAACAGGTATTATGTAGGCATTATTTGGATCCATGTAAACCAGAAATATAATGGAATACGATGAAATTCCTATTAAGCATTCTCCTAATTCGTAGGTGTTTTGCAACTGAAAACCAAATGTAGAATGCCCTTCCATTAATAAGCAAACAAATAACCAAACCAAACCACAAAACTTAAAAATCATGAACTTTTTTTTTAGAAGGTAAAAATCATGAACTTCAAATACATAAAGAGGATCATCTTGGATGAATGGTTATACATTAAAAATAAATAAATAAATTATTACCTCCACATGTCATGGAAACTGTTACACAAATTGACGGTTCGATCAGCATCTATGGACATGAAGGTCTGAATTTCCCCTTCAGAAAATTTTGATCGTTCTGCTAGGCTGATGCATAGGCACTGTCATTAGAGAACACTTGGAAAATGTTGGTAAAGAATTATTACACAAACTCTACTTTTGTGAAAGTTAGAACATCAATAACGAAGTAACTAAAATATATAGAGGTCAAGAAAAATATTCTCTGTATGAGTGGGACTACAAGACTGCTAGGGGAAAAAAAGAAAAATAATAACTTACAAAAATATAAACGATTTTTAAAAATACACATGTTCTAAATATAATAATTTTGTGCCTAATATATCTAAAATTTCTAAAGGGTGCAATTATACTATCCAATTAAAACCACTAAGCAGTACCAATGAAGTGGGAAAAATGTGCCAATTATATTTGATAACCACAACCACAAGCAAAAAATTGAACAAGGAAAGCGATTATACTATTCTAAAGTCATAATACGTAGAAGTAACCGATTGCAAACAATGCTACAAACCTAGCTTATATAACCATATCAAAGTCAAATGCCATTTTTGCTAATAACTATCATTTTCTATTGAAATTCGATAACTATCATGATGATACATACTCAAGATAAGCAAAAAATCTCTGCCTATATGACAAGTTTATGCATACATAGTGGATTTTGTTATAACTATTCATCCTTGAAGAAAGCTCAAGCAAGGAGAAAGCTTCCATGGCATGTAACAGAAAAAAAAGAAGACAAATGAATACTTCAATTGCCATAGAAGCCTAGGTTTTCCAAGAGGGAAGCCATAGAGAAAAAAAATATTTTGCAGGGTCTTCACCCAAAAGTTCTCACAAGAACCCTTGTTTAGGCCATTTAATTATTGTAACAACTGTAAATGAGATACTGTATCATTATTGGCATATCACATATCTCATCATATCACAATCTTGGATTAGTGTCATCCAAGATCACATTAGATAATAGATGAGTTCTTTCTATATAAGGACTCTTGTATCGTATAGATGCAATTAGCTTATGAGATCCATAAATTTACGTTATGATTGAATGATCCATGGCTCATTGCATGTTTTAAATTTCGGCGAAATTTTGCCAAAATTTGGTTTTTTCCCCTTTTCGAGATTATATCTCCAGAAGTATTCACTGATTTCCCCAATATTAGCGGAGTTTCCAAAGTTCACTAATTTCGCTGGAATTTTGTTCATTTCGGGGAAATTTTGCCAAAATTTCATTTTATTTCCTAAATATATTAGTGCTCCTTGGAAAGAAAAATAAACCCCTACTAACTTCATTTTTTTTAATCTTTTACAAATTTTAGGTTCCTAATACAATTCGGTTAGCTCCATTTGATGATTTCATAAAATAATTATTTAGATTTAAGATGGATGTTGATGTATTTACATGTATTGAAAATTAAAATATCGAATTGAAAAGCGATGAAAATCAAACTCTTGGGAAACAGGTTTTCTTCGCTTTAAATTCTTCAAAATTTAATGAAATCGTTTATTAAAGTTACAAACAAAAATATTATTAAAATAAATAAACTTAAATAATTAAAATGCACTAGTAATATGAATGTAATTTTTTATGGTTCCCCATTTAAATTGTACTACAGTCACCCTAGGGATTGTAACTTAAAGTTGTCTTTATGATTTTTCATTTGTGAGATTATATTTAAATCATGTATTTTGAAATTACATTTTTATGTTGTTTCTTATGACATTTAAATTTATTTTGAAATTGTTTGGATGGTAGTATACATTTTATATATCTATTTATATTAGCAGCAACTAGCAAGTATATTAATTCCTTAAATGGGTGTTCATTATTACACATAGCTGTTTATTGTTATAGTTTGAGTTATTTATGTGTACATATGTATCTTTTAGTCATCTCTAAAGTTTCACACAAAATTTCAAGTTTTTCCTATATTTTCCCTAATTTCTCTTCATTTGGAGAAATATTCCGCAAAAACAAAAATATCACCTGAACTTTTGGAGAAATTTCCCCCTAGGACCAGTGGTGAAATTTCCAGCAAAAGAAACATTTTTAAACACTCGCTCATTGTAAACATGTTTTTAAGCCCTACAATAGCTATTTCTACCACTCTATTGAGATTTTAATGTTTTGGGACTCAAAAGGTAGCGCAAAGATTTTTAGGATTATTTTGTGATTTTACTTTTTAAATTTTTATTTAGATTCTGTCTGTAAGACTTTAAGGTGATTACTTTTTTTATTATTTACTTACTTCTGGTGGTATTAATAGTAAGCTCAAAGTGTTTTACGAGTACCCGGGGAGTGTTGACTATTTCTTGTAAAAGGGGTTTCAGCTGTGGGGGCATTTAAAAAATCAAAATCTCCAACAATGGACATTTCTAAACTGAGATATCTTGAAGATCGAGGCTATCCTCTAGGTATGGTTTAAGAGATTGAAGTGTTCTATGTTGAAGGTAGAAGCTCCGAGATGTTCCAATCCCCTTGTTTCTGCGCTTCATGTGCGAGGAGCAGTGTTCTTCGGGATAACAAATATTCTCCATTTCCAGCAAGCATTTGAAGAATTTTCAAGGTTGGGCACTTAGTGGCTTAATCCGACACCTCTATGCAGCATGTTAGCGTGAGAGGAACTCTATTTATTTTCTGTTCTACAATCCAGCAGCTATAGATGAGGCATTTCTTCAATTTTTTATTTTTATTTTTTGATTTGAGATAGATCCATTGGTAATTTGAAGGGTAATTTTCCATATTAGCAATATGATTTCTTTTTCTCTCAATTCAACTTTTTGGTCTTGCCTTCTAATTCACATCAAAGTAGTCTCAGAGCAAGTTCGTTCCATGATGTTGTTCAAATGTGTTCACCATTTCTTTTGGATGAAAAATTACAATAATTATGGTTAGAAGAAGTCCACGTGGAAATCATGGCCAAGAGGGTAGAAGTGCAGTGACTTAATTAGATGTTTAAGGAGACACAACAACAAATCTAGCAACTTATGTAGATGGTTATACATGCAATAGCCATTGACTGTCATAACGGTAATGACTGGTATTCAAACAATGGGGAAGAGAAAATGAATGATTTTGAAACTTATTTGAGAGAAAAAAAAATAACTTCCACTGATGAAAGTGATGAAGTTCGAGATGTGAGAAGACATTCTATTCAAAGGAAACCAATGGAACGGAGTTTAGAATTTAGAATTGTGTGCAACATCATGGAAAGAATTGCCAGCATAGTGATTCATAGTAATTAAACTCATGATAACTTTTTCCTTAAATATACCATTGGAAAATTTTATCAAGATGAAGTTTTTTGCGTTATTACTTCAATAGAATGTTTCCACAACACCATGGTTAGAAGAAAGAGGAGTTCAATACCACCATGAAGCTTTTCTTTTTGAATAATTAACAGACATTTCATTAACCATCAAAGAGTGAAATATATACAGAGTCATAAACGGTGATTAGGGTAAAAACAACAAGCTATGTGCATAGTCGAAAACAGAAATAAAAGGGAAATTAAGGAGATACAAAAGCTAATGTTAGCACTCTCACTCCTCCAATCTCATCTCCCAGTCGGAGGTCCCAAATAAAACTCTGCCTCATCACTCGTCACTAGCCAACATGTCTACCATCATGTTCGCCGACCTAGGTACATGCCTAAAGGAGACCATCATCCCAGTGCTTAAAAATCAAGCAAGCCAGACTAGATGAGCAAAACGCCAAGGGCTTCTTTCGACAATCACCATCCAACCAATAACTGATGACGAGTCACCCTCCACCTCTATAGGACTAAATCGTCGTGCTGCTACCTCCTACAATCCAACCACTACCGCATGTATCTCTGCCCAAGCAGAGTCACCCTCATCAATAGGGCCCGGAAATTCATGGATAATATGACCATACGAGTCTCTAAACACACCCCCAAATGGATAATATGACCATTTCTCTTAGGAAATGGGATTTTATATTGTTTAAAATTAGTAAACTATATTTCTTTATGCATATTTAATTAGTTTAGAGTACTATATTCTATATAAACAAGGATCAAACCAAGAAAGGGAATTTTTCCAGTAAAAAAGAAGTGGACATTTTTTTAGTGTTGTAGAGTTGAATCGTGAATCGTACGATTAAATCATAAATCGTAAGATTCAAACATAAACTGTTTCTTTCATTGATTTGAATCGATCTAGGGTTAAATCGAATCGTAAGATTCATACCACGAATTGTAAGATTTTAACAATGAAGCTCTTAATGGTCCAAGATTCCTCAAGGAGGATCCATCAAAGCTTATTTGATGTATCCTTCCTTTGGGGGATCCCAACAGGACCTAGTTTGTACTCTCAGTGGCGATAAGTAGATGATGGATGACCATTGCCTGGTAATATCCTCAATATATACACCCCTAAACTCTGGCCGCACAACCATCCATGAAGAAACAGTGAAACTGCACGCATCAATACTCTGTACAATAAACACCCTATGCTAAAAAATTGTATTGTTCCTCTCCTCCTAAATCGTTCATAAAACTGCATGAAACGTGGCTGCATACATCATCTTCCCCTGCCTCGCCAGTCCAGGGAAGCTCCACCACTCTAGTTGCAACTGAACCCTCTGAGGTATAACCCAATCAACCTTCGCCCACTCAATAAAATAAATCTAGATCTGTCCCGCCACCTCATAGTGTAAAAACAGGTGATCCACTGATTCACTGTTCCTCCTGCACAAGACACACATATTGGGAGAGAAAGCACAATCTTTGTGTCTTTCTTGAAGCATATCACAGATGTTGATTTTGTGCAAGATGGCAGTCCAAAAAAACCATAACCCTAGGAGAGGCATGGGGTTTCTAGACTCTATATGGTGGGGTGGGGAAGGACCCAAAGGGGACCCCAGGTGACATGAAGCAAAGAAAAGAAAGACCGAGTGGAGAACATATCATTGGGTTCATGGACCCAAATACAAGCATCACAAATTCCGCGGGCATAGGATCTTTTCTAAACTCCAAATTCCAAGCTAAACCAGAATGAGACCATGAAAGGATGTATGACACCAACAAATTTTGATTCCTCACCAAACACAATAGACAAGGGAATCTAGAGCCAAACAAGACTTCCCCCACCAAACGTCCCACCAAAAACGGATACGGACCCCGTCACCAACACAAAAACAAGTATGCTGATAGAAAATGGAGCTAGGGAAGAGATTGGCTTCCAGGGGCTCGCACCATATATTCTAGCTCGGGGATTTAGATCCCATTCGTTCTCATGAATACCATAGTTGCTACAAATCACTTTAACCAAAGAGAATTTGTATCCATGATGAACTTCAACCGCCATTTGCCCAACAAGGCCGGATTTCATGTACGAATGTTTCCCAAGTTGAGTCCCCTTTCCTGCATGCTTTTGCACATTCTATCCCAGTTTCCCATGTAATTCTTTCTCCCCCACATTCTCCTCCTCCCACAGAAAATCTCTTTGCAATTTCTCGATTCTATGTGCTACTTTCATCAGAATAAGGAGAGGAAATATGAGGGTAGATGGGCCAACGAAGCTTGAATCAGAGTTAAAAGAATATCTTCTCGATTCTATGCGCTCCCTCCATGAAAAACATATCTATTCATTTTGAAAGCATGGCTAAAGAATCAATGTAATGGGAAAGTGCATCAAGATTATTCCCGTCACTGCAAAAATAGTAAAGGAGTCCTCAAGATTGATTCACTTCACAACTCTGTAATCAAACAATATAAATAAAAATGTGTGATTTCTTATTCGCTACCAAAGGTTACTGAAAGAGTATAGGGGATTACAATTGCCTATAATGAAAACAGATAAAGAGCAAAGGAGAAAGAATCTACTGGTCTATGCAAACAGATATAAGGTGTTTTTCCCCTTCAATAATAAACTGGAATATAATGAAAAACTACTTACAACCTCTAGAAGAGTTGTTTATATATCCTACTAACCATAATAATAATAAATGTCAACCTTTAAACTTCTAATCTTAGCCCTGCTTTATAACTTAATTGGAGAAAACAAAAAAGACCGAAACCTCTTAAATTAAAAATGATAAAACACTATGAAAAGTACTGCAATAGTAACGTAAACAGTAACCACTGCAGTAGCTTGAACGGCACCCGCTGTTATTATTTGTTATGTACTTATGTTTGGGGTTTATTTGATATTATGTAGAGAATAATTTCTAATGTAAGGGCATTTTAGTCCTTTCAAATATTACAAACAAAAGAAAAGAAGGGACCGACTAGTTTAGTCAACCCATCCTATATATACATTGTATTTGTTATATTTTGGGTTATTAAATGTATTTAGTTCTTAGTTAGATGCCTATAAAGTTTCATAAAATAAAAATAAAAAACATATTTTCACCTTTTTTTCCCACCATGTCGGTCACATCCCTTGAAAGGTCCAGCAACAAGTTTCAAGGCTTGATCAGCAAAGAAATCCATACTTGAGAATGTAATCTTTTGTAAACATTGACGGCTTCTCTGTCATTTTCTATTAAGCATATCTTGAGAGAGAGAGAGAGAGAGAGAGAGAGAGAGAGAGAGAGAGAGAGAGAGAGAGAGGCATAGGTGGCTCTATCTTCTAGATATTTCCTCTCAGCACAAGGGCCTTTTTATGTCTTGGGAGTTTCCTTATCAGCATAAGGGCCTTTTTATGTCTTGGGAGTTCAGGCCTTATTCCATCAGCGAGATTTACCATTGTATTGAGCATTCTCTTGCAATTGGGTTTTTATCCTTCAAGATATTTCAGGTACTGATAAAACACGATTTGTTCCTGTTTGGTATTAGCTGCCTTGGAGACATGTTTCTAGGCGGGTAGGTTGGCACTTTGAGGTTTGTTGTTCAAATGCTTGGGTTTTTTCGTTTGCCTTTTATTTTAGGGCAAAGTCCCTTTAGAACAAATATATTGTTTGTTGATAAAAAGTATATATGTGTATGCATGTATGTATGTATATATATATTCTTCATAATGTTATTGAAATTATTAGCCACATATTAAATAATCCATATACTTCTTCCAGCCAACCTACCACAGCGGTCCACTCCGTTACAGATTTCCCAAAAATTACCAACCAAAAGTCACATAATTAGGACTTTTTCAATACTATAAAACAATGAACATAGAGGAAATACTGGTATGTTCTTTCATTCCTTGCATCCATTTCTTATTTAATACAATTCCCAGTATCATCAATTTTAGAGCCACCTATTCATTTTCCATAATAATACCTTTTCATATGAGATGGTTTTCGTTCACGATTCATGGCTAAATAAGACATGATAGAATTGCACTTTCCAGGCAGCTGCTTTAGAGTTAACAAAGTACCTACCTAATCTCATGAGAGTTGAATTCCAGATTCAGATAGCCCATCATCAAATGAAAACATAAACAAGGGCAGGTTTAAGGAGGAAAAAGAATAGAAGAAATGCTAGGAAACTTGTCCTCGTTTAAGCATCTGTTACATATAGGTTGCATCAAATGCATCTGCCAAACCATGTACAAGTGCATTCAGATTTTTTGGGCATGTCAACGTCTAGTCCATAAATCAATATAAATACATGTGAGAAACAAAGGAGGAAAAATGGAGGGTTCACCTTTCGATAAATAATCGTCATAATACTAGATCGTAGCTTTAACTTCAGTCTTGAAAGATGAAAAGTGTATTGTGTATCCAAAAAGGACCTGTGTGATTCAGACGAATGTTTCTCAAAACATTGTAGGTGAATCCAATTTAGAGTATAAATGAAAAGTCAACATAATAATTGCACTTAGGCTCCGTTTGTTTCGATGTAAAACGTTTCACATGGAAAATGTTTTACAATGTAAAATGTTTTCAGGAAAATTAGAATTTTCAGCTGTTTGGTTGGAATTTAGAACATAGAGTGGAAAATCATTAGTTTTCACTTTCTTATGTTTGGAATGCATGAAAATAATCACAGAAAATGACTTGCAACTTTACTATCATATGTTTTTGTTGGTGGTAGTGGTGGTGCACCACTGCTAGAAGTGATGTGGCAACAATAATGTGGTGGAAATGAACATATTGTAAGTGACGATGTGTAATAACCTGAACTTTATAGGGATTAATTCATAATTAATTAAAATATAGGGGTAATTTAAAATTTTAGTAAGTGGTTACTTGTTTGACTT
>JAUPMG010266041.1:0-19903 GCA_031762675.1 Pachysandra terminalis
GAGTTGTTATTAATTTTAGTGGTTATGATATACGATCCGCGGTCTAGCAATAGATCCCGAAGGTCATACCTCGTGATTTGTGCCATTCCACCTTGGGATCTGAGTCACCGGGATCCGGGGCGTGACACCTATACATCTGTAGTGGGGAGTCTTATGTATGCCATGGTTTGTACAAGACCAAACATTACACAGGCAATTGCTGTTGACAGCCGATTCATGAGTAAACCGAGAAAGGAACATTAGGAAGTCGTCAAGGGGATAATGAGATACTTGAAAGGTGCAATTGACTCATCTCTATACTATGAAGGTTCTAGAATTTGTCTACAATGATATGTTGACTCAGACATGGCAAGAGACTTAGATAGCAGAAGGAGCACTACAGGTCATGTGTTTACCTTGGGGAGTACAACAGTCAGTTGGGTTTCTAGATTGTAGAAAATTGTTGCTCTTTTTACTATTGAAGCAGAATATGTGACAACTACAGAAGCTTGTAAGGAGATCATGTGGTTACAGGTCCTATTGAAAGAGTTGGGAATGAGGCAAGAGGATTGTAAGCTTTTTACTAATAGTCAAAGTGCGATTCATCTTGTAAAAAATCCAGCATTTCATGCAATGACGAAGCACATTGATATCAGGTAACACTTCATACTTTCACTTTTGGATGAGAATGTGATCAGTTTGGAGAAGATTCACACCAGTGTGAATCCTGCAGATATGTTAACCAAGGTGGTCACAATTAAGAAGTTGAAAACATGTTCAGCTTATGTTGGTCTTCTAGCTTGAAGACAAGGGGATGATGTGCATCTGGTTGGTACTGTTGTTCTTGAGGCTGCAGGGGTATAATAATAAGTTTACTTCTATTATGTTTAGCTCTAATTTCAGGGTATTTATTCATACTTTTGTGGTTGCTTTTTGTAACATATTATTCTGAACTTTGGAGAATAGTAGAATTGGGTGTGCATTCGTAGACGTAGGCACAAATTGCCGAATCACATAAATCTGTGTCGTTGTGTGCTTGATTTCTTCTTGATCGTTTTATCTTTCTTTCTTAATACAGTTAAACAAGAACAATGGACTTTGACAGAAATATTGGTTGGTGGTGATCATGTCATCTGAGCATATCTTGACCCAAATTGATAAGTAATTTCAACCATTCTTCTTCCGTTTTCCTATTTATACTTTATATTAAATGTTGCGCCCCAAAATCCGCGACTAGGATAGCTACAATCCTGCACGAATCTCGAAGTGCAACGACTTTGATTCCATCACATGGCCCCTGACACGACTGAATCAATAAGCCCAAACAGAGTATCTATGTGGAAGCCAATAATAAAAATTCAAACCATAATACCATTCACACGTGTCTCATTAATTCAATCCACGGTGTAATAAACAAAACAATAACTAAGTCTATTACATCTTCTCAAACCATTTTAATATAAAGAAATGTTATAACTAAAACAGAATCCCAACTATCAACATAAACTAAATCAACTACATCTTATGCACCATTTCACTATCTCGAGATCATCTCATCTTATAAACATACAACGCATGATATGCATAATCTATAAGACTTAGTAAGTACACATGACAAACATGTAAACAATACAACCCAGCTAGTCATCATACATTTTAACATGGTATATCATGTATATAATCTCATAACAATGATAAAGGAAATGCAAAGATGATGATGCAGTGCTATGAGAGATGATGCATACACTCAATGCTTTAAGATGAAATGAATGCAACACAAGCAATGCAATGATTAATGATCCTATGTCTAATGTATGGTCATTAGACTATTTTTGTATTAAGCCTTGCCTCTTGGAGTCTCATCTTTCACAACGGAAAGTCTCACCTTAATATCTCCCCATTTACATTAGGGGTAGCAACGGGCCGGACTCGGGCCGGGCCGGGCCGTAGACTAAAATAATAACACTTAGGTAAGCCCGAGCTCGACCCTGCCCGGGCTTCGGGCTTAAAACATTTACCCAAGCTCGTCCGCGAGTTATTTGGCAAGCCCAAGCCCGGTCTAGCCCCGCCCTAGGACGACCGACAGCTAGACCAGCGTGCGTTCTCGTTGAAGTTGAATAGGCGGCACCACAGGCTGCCAAAAACCCCTTTCTCTGCATAATAATAAAAATATTTTAAAAAATAAAGCATTAAAAGTGTGAATATGAATGCAAACTCACAAACCCCATTCTCTTGGACAATGGCTGAGGACAAAAAACGAGCGATAGCCGGACGAGCGTGCATTCTCGTGGAATTGAATAGTCGGCACCACAGACTGCCAAAAACCTCTTTTCTCTGTTTCTGATTTTCTGCCAAAAACCTCAATACCGCCAAGAGGAAAGAGCTTCTTGGTTTCTTCATAATAACCCAAACCCAAATCAACCCAACCCGACCTTGAGTCAGTTTGAGTTGGTTTTATCACTTTGGGTCGGTTTGGATTGAAAAAAAGCTAATCCAAATTAATTCGGTTCAGTTTGTGTTAAACCTTCGGATAACTCAACTCACTTTGGGTTGGTTTAAGTCTAAATATATGATTCAAGCTGTGATTGTGCTTATCAACCCAACCCAAACCAACCAAAATTTGTTGTTTGGGTTGGGTTTGGGTTACATTTCATAGTTCGGGCTCAAATCAAGTTGCGTTGACTTTCGATTGACCTTCGGTTTGGGGTTGGCTTGTGGTCAACCCGACCCAAGGTCCCAAACCCAACCGGGTTGACCCCTAGATATTAGTTATTACTTAAAATTATATTTTTAAAATATATTTTACATTAAAAAAATATAATTAATTAATAATCAATAATCATGCACATCATTATAATTTTATCCTTCAAACCCGACTCAAGGTCCCAAACCCAACCGGGTTGATCCCTAGATATTAGTTATTACTTAAAATTATATTTTTAAAATATATTTTACATTAAAAAAATATAATTAATTAATAATCAATAATCATGCACATCATTATAATTTTATCCTTCAAAATTGATGTTGAATTAAACTAGCAATCTCTATCATTTTGTCCTTGAAAAAAAAAAAGATAAGATATAAAAGTTCATGAAAGAGTATAATTTAAAATAGTATAACTTAAAATTATAACTTTTAAACCATCTTAAAATTATTCATCTCTAGTGTCTAGTCCAGGTAGAGAAGTTATGAAATCATGAATAAAACATATCAATATTAATTGATTTTAGATTTATAAACTCTAAAATATAGGAGATTTATAAGTTGTTCATTTTTGGAACAAGTGAATTGAAAAATTTAGTTATAAAACGTTACAACTTACAAACTAATAAAATAAAACATATTTAATTTCAACAAAAATTACTTATATTTGATCTCTCTCTCTCTCTCTCTCTCTCTCTCTCTCTCTCTCTCTCTCTCTCCAATTGGAGAAATTATAAATAAAACAAATCAATATTAATTAATTTTGGATTTATAAAGTGTAAAATATAGGAGACTTGGTTGATATTTGTTTTTTTGGTAATGACTTAGTTGATATTGTTAATCATACCATTTTTCCTAAGTTTTTTGAAAAGTAATATTTAATGTGTGAATTGTGAAGTGTGTTGGTCTCTTAAAAGATTTATTAACAAAAGTAACCTTAATGATAACAAATCCGTTCACTTTAATTGATGATTACTAAAAAAATTAACAAAATCATATTTAATAAATAATGGCTTTTAAAAAGTAAAATACACATAGAAGTACAATAAAACCAACAACTTATAAATTATTAATTGCATGTAGTTATAACTTGTATTATAAAATCACCATCTTATAATAATCTCAAGTAGTTATAATTTCTATTATAAAATTAAATAGTTAAAATTCAAGTTACTTATAAAGGATAATTATGTAAAGATTAATTGCCAATCTATTTAAAATTTAAAAAGCTTAAAAACATTATATATTTTCACAAGTAGTGTGATTAGTAGTATATAATAAGTTATTGTACTAATAAGACAATGATTTTTGAAAAGAAATTATCATTAGGATTTGGGGTCAATGGTAAGGAGATGAGGTGTTATCACTATTGGTGTTGGGATTGAGGCCCACCTTCACTATGTTGAATGGATTTGACTTTATTTATTAATAGCTTTTATAAATACTTCGGGCTGGGCTGTACCGGGCTAAAAAGACACAAGCCCGAGCCTGGCTCGAAAATACTATCGGCTTTAAAATTAGGCTCGGCCCGGCCCTACGGGCTATGTACCCTTGCCCAAGCCGGCCCAAACATAGGGCCGGGCGGGTCACTCGGCCCATTGCCACCCCTAATTTACATTCAGAACAAGTGTTGTCCTACGAATTGTACATGTCCCATAACTATTTTCAGGGAATAAATAGCCCTAAGAGATAGTCTAACCGCTAATCCAATTAAAGGAATCTCAACCCCGGGCTCTCCCCCCCCCCCCCATGGTTCCTTATGGTGGAACACACCCTTGTTTCGTTTCGGGGAATCTCAACCCCACGATGCAGCGGCACACCACAATGAAGAACTTATGAATGAGTACCTTCTGACCCTTTCTCCAACCTTAACTTATTAGTACTCACCCTCTACTAACATATTATGAATTCAAGTAGGTACATCACACATATCCACATACATTCCAATATCTCATATCATGCACATGATAGTCTGTAAGAGGGTCAGAGGGTCCATTGTGTCCTCATAACCAGAACCTATCCCAAATGTCCAACCATAAGTCTCACATGCACACACATGATAGTTCCATTCTGTCCTCCTAATAACCAGGACCTATCCAAGTGTCTTGTGCCACATATCACAACCAATTGAACTTAAAGTCTCAGAGACCCACCACACACATCATAGTTATATATGATATCATATTTGGGATACACATGTCATACATATTCCATAAACATAATCATTAGTCACATCATATCAAAATATGATTTAATATCTCATTCATAATTCCACAACTCATTATCATACATGGTAAATAACATGCTTGAATCATTAATTCTAATTCTCAAAGTTTAACTGGCCAGTCGACCGAACCACACCAACCGGTTGACCAAACCCCTACAGGTCACAACCCAAAACGGTCTTCATCGATCGGAGCTCACTGGTCACACCACCGGTCGATCGGAGGACCATCCGATCGACCAACAAACCCCACCGGTCGACCGACCCTTAACAGATCAGTCACAACAGCAAGGGATGTTTCATCGGCTGGACCTCATCGGTCACTCCACCGTTCGATTGAAACTCCCATTCGGTTGATCGACCGGCTTCACCGGTCAACCGAAACCCATGAATACTGCACTTTCCAGATTCGTGGTCTATAGAGGATTTCGATCATGGGTAATGCGATACCCATCCGAAACGCTCCAAACTCAGAATGTAAGGTCTCATACACATACAAACTTTCAAAATCAATATAAACAACTTTCATGATAATCACAAGCATATATCGATCATAATTATATTAGGTTACATAAAATCATGAAGAAGGCCTAAACATATACGCTATCAACATATCACCATTCTCATCATGAAGAAGGCCTAAACATATATGCTATCAACATATCACCATTCTCATGCTTTCACAATTAGCACTTCTACACATCAAAATGGACTATTTACACATGTTGAATCAATAGTACTTAACTCTTTTGCACGAAAAATTCTTTACAACGGATGTAAAACTTCTTCTCCTTCTTTTTCTTCTTTTTCCTCTTCTCCTCTTTCTTCTGCAGTACAAAAGATTGCTCTAGAGTTTTAGATCTCAATGCCCAAGTAAAAACAGTAGATATGGAAGGCTTTAGAGTCCTTCCTTAACTGAATACCAACTTCCTTGAATGGAGGGGTGAGAGGTATCGTGTATATCCTCTTTACACCTTCTAATTCAAATCACTAAGGTGAAAAACCACAAAAGTCTTTGGTTCAGCCACTTGGGCCAAGCGACCAAAGCTGGAGACATGGGTTTGAGCCCATTAGTCTCAGCCCAAGTCTAACACAAAACTTAATAATAATTACAACAAATATCCAAAATTAATGTTAATAACTAAATCATCACAATCTATTATTTTAAATACAAAATACCCTCAAATCGATTTAATAACATACATAACTTATAAAAAATACTAAGAATAGTTAATTTAATTATTTTTAATTAAGATTAAATCATTAATTAACTATTTTCAATTAATAATTAGATCTAGGTCGTTACGAAATGACCAAAACTAAAGAGTTAGTTGATATTATTTTATTTTAGTTTTTGTTTTTGTTAATAAGTATATTAGTTGTCATTATTAATAATTGTAAATTTTTATTCTATTTCTTTTCCCTTTCGTTATATTAGTTTCTAATTTGATTCAATGCACATAGATTACATTTATATACTAATATTATATTTGGTAAAAAAAATATTATATTCTAATAAATATTATATTTTAATTAAAATGTTGAATATTGATACCTATCTTTCCTCGCCAGAAAAATAATGTATTTTGAACTGATTTCAATAAAATATTTAATTTTATCTTTAAAAATATTTTATACTTTTATTTTAATAATTTTTTATCAGCACAGGGATACTGAAGCCATGCTAGGGGTTAAACACCATGTCTGGGTTGTGTTTGGAATTGCAAGAACTCAGTCCACTCATTCCACAATAGTGATTTTAAGCTGAAATATTAATAAGATGATCTATTAATATGAGATAGCCTTGTATTGTATTTATTGATATTTTACTAACTGAAATTTTAGTAATATCATATCAGTCTGATCTTTCTTCTTGGCAGAAGAACCCATGTATTAGATGAGTGTGCAATCATTATATGTTCTCTATCAGATTTAATTGTTTCTAAAGTGATTTATTAATTACCTAATAATAATTAATAAATCTCTCTTAACTTATTTTTTAAATTATAATTATTTTTGAAACTAATACTAGGGAAAGTCATTACAATTACTTTTTATATGATTTTTATTTTTCATAAAAATATTTTTACTTTTTCAATTACGAATGCAACATTTTCTTTACATGTTTTTCGTTTTGTGAAAATACTAAAATCATTTTTTAATCAAATTACTTAGTGAACTAATTGTATAAATTTTAAATTTTTTAATTTATTTTAATAAATATGTTTGTTCTTTATAAAATGTTTAGTAAGTTAATTGGTCAAACATCATAATTTAGTTTATTTTAATAAATATTTAGTTTTCTTTAATCATTTTAATATACTATTGCTTTGTGGGTGGTTTTGTGAATAGTCACAAACTATGATATTACTGATCTACGGTAACTTAAATCAACAAGTGACTGTTTCCCGTCTCTAGAAGAACCAAAGAATCAAATTAGTAGATCGTCAGCGCGGGTTGAACCAAGCTAAGAAAAATAGTGGGTCAAGTTGTTAGAGGTTCTCCAACCCTTAGGGCTCTGATTGAGATTATGACTGAACCTTTGCAGGTTGCCTACGTACCCAAACAGGGATCAAGTCAGACGTAGTTCAAGGTCTAGTAATTTTGTCAAAAGTCGCCCCCCTTTTTTCATCATTCTCCCAAATGAGGGAAGTGAACCAGTATTTATAGCTTTTGGAAAAGAGTTAACTGCAGTTAGCATTACTAACCACCGTTTTTTACGGTAGTTAAAACGTTTACCTGGGGTAATACGCATCATGTACCCTCGTCTCCTAGGTGGACCAATCACAAGTCGCGTGGATAATTACAGGTTTGCCACTGAGAGATCGTGACATGGCCTATAACCCCAAATACGGTCAAGTGTTGGCGAGCCTCACAACACCTCAATATGGGCATTGGCATTCGGTCGATATTCGTGATAATGAAAGTTGTTTAGCCTCGGCATCGTTGAGACTGTCTAGTCTTGACGCCATCGCGGCTACTAGTCTTAGTACTTTCGAGATTGTATGACTTTCTACGTCGTCGAGCATCGCTCTAGACAGAGGTATGTATCACCGTCTACATCGTTGAGCATGGCTCTAGACAGAGATATGTATCCCCTTCTACGTCGTTGAGCGTTGCTCTAAACGGAGGTAGTATCACCTTCTACGTCTTAGAGCGAACTCTAGACGGAGGTAGTATCTTCTTCTATGTCTTAGAGCTTCACTCTAGACAGAGGTAGTATCTCCTTCTATGTTTTAGAGCTTCGCTCTAGATAGAGGTAGTTATCACCTTCTACGTCTTAGAGCATCGCTCTAGACGGAGGTAGTATCTCTTTCTACGTCTTAGACCTTCGCTCTACACGGAGGATAGTATCGCCTACGACGTCATCAAGCATTGCTCTAGACGGAGGTTATTGCCTATGACATCATCGAGCATCGCTCTAGACGGAGGAAAGTATCGCCTACGACGTCATTGAGCATCGCTCTAGACAGAGGTTATTGCCTATGACGTCATCGAGCATCGCTCTAGGCGGAGGTTATCGCCTATGACGTCATCGAGCATCGATTGGAGGTAGTATCGCCTATGACGTTATCGAGCATCGCTCTAGATGGAGGATAGTATCACCTACGACATCGTCATGCATCGGTCTAGGCAGAGGATACTATTGCCTACGACGTCGTCGAGCATCGCTCTAGATGGAGAATATCGCCTATGATGTCATCGAGCATCGCTCTAGACAGAGGTAATATTGTCTACTATGTCATCGAGCATCGCTCTAGACAGAGAGTAATATCGCCTACGAAGTCGTCGAGTATCGCTCTAGATGGAGGATAGTATTGCCTACGATGTCGTCGAGCATCTAGACGGAGGATATCGCCTACGACTTCATCGAACATCGCTCTAGACGGAGGTAGTATCGCCTACGACGTCATCGAGCATCGCTCTAGACGGAGGATAGTATCAGCATGCTGCTGTAGAGTATCGATGTCTTACATCTTCCAGAGATGTCTCTCCCCTTTATGTGTAAATTCATATCGATGTGTCGACGTCTTACATCGTCTAGAATTGTCTCTCCCCTTGGGTGTAAATTCATATCGACGTGTTTACTGAGACGCATCTCTTTGGTAAACGTGAGACGCACCTCTAAGGCTTTCAAGAACCGGAGGGGTTGTCCCATTGCAAATGGGCGCCCTCGAGTATGACTTGAGAGGATGTCCCAACATAAGTGGGGCTTTCAATAACCGGAGGGGTTCTCCAATCGCAGGTGGGCGCCCTCAAGAATGACTTGAGAGGTATTTCTGCATCGGCATCCTGCTGTAAAGGGGTTTGGCATCCCGTTGTAGAGTACCTGTTGATATCAGCATCATTGTATATTCATTATAAGGGTGTTGATCATCCTGTGATTTATATAATAAATGGTCATCACGGTAGTGCACTACCTTCTCCTTATATCTATGTGTCATATATTCCTTGAACCAGTTCCTCGAACCGACCGGGGTTCCTCCTTAGGAAGTTCCCGAGGGTTATCCCCATGGGAATCAGTTGAGATCGTATTACTTGTCGGTCATAGTCCTAATACGTGGCGATCTGTTATTGGGCTATCTGCCCTTACCATTTTTCATATCTACATTTTAGTACCCCCGACCACGACGATTATCTTCAAGATATTGGCGTGGTCATGGTATAGTCTGACTAACATTGTCATCGCACGCCGATCACTGCCCTTGAGCATTGGTGTGGCATGGAATATATAGACACATCTCTTAGTCTGCATCCTGCTGTAGAGTATTGGCATCCTGCCATGGGGTATATAGACGCATCTCTATACCGGCATCCTGTCGTGGAGTATTGACATCTGGCCATAGAGTATAGAGACACATCTTTAAGTCGGCATCCCGCTGTGGAGTATTGGCATCCCGCTATGGAGTATAGAGACACATCTCTAAGTTGGCATCCCATCGTGGAGTATTGGCATCCTGCCATGGGGTATAGAGACGCATCTCTATGGTGAATGTGAGGCACACTTTTATGTCGGCATCCCGCCGTAGTGTATTTGCATCACACCAAGGAGTATAGAGACACATCTCTAAGTCGACATCCCGCCGTGGAGTATTGGCATCCTGCGATGAAGTATAGAAACGAATCTCTATAATGAATGTGAGTCACACCTTTATGTCGGCATCCCGTCGTGGTGTATTGGCATCTCGCCATAGAGTATAGAGACGCATTTCTAAGTTGGCATCCACCGTGGAGTATCGGCATCTTGTCATGAAGTATAGACGCATCTCTATGGTGAATGTGAGGTGCACTTTTATGTCGGCATCCCGTCGTGGTGTATTGGCATCCTGCCATGGAGTATAGAGACGCATCTCTAAGTCGGCATATCGCCGTGGAGTATTGGCATCCCGCCGTGGAGTATTGGCATCCCGCCATGGAGTACCTGTTGATTATTGGCGTGGAGTATTGGCGTCCTACCATGAAGTATAGAAACCCATCTCTATGGTGAACGTGAGGCGCACATTTATGTCGGCATCCCGCCGTAGTGTATTGGCATCCGGCCATGGAGTACCTGTTGATATCAGCATCATTGTATATTCATTATAAGGGTGTTGATTATCCCGTGATTTATGTAATAAAGGGCATCATGGTAGTGCATTACCTTCTCCATATATCTATGTCTTGGCTGTACATTCTTTGAACTGGTTCCTCGAACCGACCAGGGTTCTTCCTTAGGAAGTTCCCGAGTGTTATACCGATGGGTATCAATGGGGGTCTTGCTACGTATCGATCATAGTCGTGACACGTGGCGGTCTATTATTGGGCTATCTGCTCTTATCATTCTTCATATCTACATTTCAGTCCCCCTAACCACGACGATTATCTTTAAGATATTGGCGTGGCCATGGTATAGTACGACTAACGTTGTCACCGTGCGTCAATCATTGCCCTTAAGCATTGGCGTGGCGTGGCGTGGCGTGGAGTATAGAGACACATCACTTAGTCGGCATCCCGCCATAGAGTATAGAGATGCATCTCTTAGTTGGCATCCCGTCATAGAGTATAGAGACACATCTCTTAGTCGGCATCCCGCCGTGGAGTATTGGCATCCCGCCGTGGAGTATAGTGACGCATCTCTTAGTCGGTATCTCGTCATGGGGTATTGGCATCCCACAATGGGGTATAGAGACGCATCTCTTAGTTGGCATCCCGTCATGGAGTATAGACATGGTCATGTGGTAATATGATGGTCATCATCGACGTACGTTGTTTGCCGCCAAGACCAATCCCCAAGTACTAGGATCTGTTTTTGATCCTGCTCATTTTTTTTTCTTGGGCTTAGGTATATATACTAGTTCCTATGGGACTTGGTAATCATAACAATAGTTCCTGGTGCCACCTCATCTGTTGGATGGGGATGCCTTCGACGCTCCCTCTACACCTGGGGTCTGGCGCCAGTATGATCAGTCCCTACGGGACTTAATATTTTGTTTGACTAAAAGTCAATAATTTTTTGTATTTTCCTGGCGCTACCTCACCCGCAGGCCGGAGGCTGCCTTTGACGCCCCCTGCTCCTGGGGTCTCGCGATGGTAGTAGTAGTAGTATCAGTTCCCACGGGATCTGATAATAATTGTTTAAGTCGATAAATAATAGTAATTTATTTTCCTAGCGCCACCTCACCCACAAGCGGGGGCTGCCTTTGCTGCTCCCTCTGCTCCTAGGGGCTGGCGTCAGTAGGATCAGTCTCCTCGGGACTTAAAATATTTAGTTTGACTAAGTCAATAAATTTTGAATTTCCTAGCGCAACCTCACCCGCAGGCGGAGCTGCCTTCGACACCACCCTATGCTCCTAAGGTCTGGGGACAGCCTTCATTGTCCCCCTTGCTCCTGGAGTCTGGGGACTGCGGTAGTATACTGTAGTCCTCACAGGACTTAATTATTTTATGTTTGACTAAAAGTCTGTAAATTTTGAATTTTTCTAGCGCCACCTCACCCGCAGGTGGAGGCTGCCTTCGATGCCCCTGCTCCTGGGTTCTGGCGTCTGTACGATGACCATGGGAAAAAAAAATTTCTAAGGTGAGGCATCAAAACCAAAGCCTGTATATACCAATGACGTCAACATGACGTCATTGGAGAATTTGTTTTTCTTCCAAGGGTAAAGCGTCAAAACTAAAGCTTGGATTGTTTTTTTCAAGGGTAAGGCATCAAAGCTGATACATGCGTCAAAGCCAATACACCTATGACGTCAGCATGATGTCATGGGAGAATTTTTTTTTTCTTCCAAGGGGTAAGGCTTCAAAGTGAAAGCCTGGAATTTTTTTCATTTTCTTTTTCTTTGAAGGATAAGGCGTCGAAGCCAATACATACTTAAGACGTCTGCATGACGTCATGGAAAACAAACTTCAAAGGTGAGGCGTCAAAGCTAAAGCTTGGATTTTATTTTTTGTCTTTGACGTTCTTGCTCCTGCAGACTAGTGTTGGTAATATCAGTTCAATAGGACTGATAATATTATCAAGGAAATAAATAAATACTTTATTTACCTGGTGCCACCTCACTCGTAGGCAGAGGCTGCCTTCAACGCCCCTCTGCTCCTGGGGTCTGGGGACAACCTTCATCGCCCCCCTACTCTTGGGGTCTGGGGACAGCCTTCATTGTCCCCTCTGCTCTTGGGGTCTGGGGACTGTGCTAGTAGTCCCCACATGACTTAATTATTTTATGTTTGACTAAAAGTCAATAAATTTTGAATTTTCCTAGCGCCGCCTCACCTGCAGGCGGAGGCTGCCTTCGACGCTCCCTCTGCTCCTGGGGTTTAGGGACAGCCTTCATCGTCCCCCCTACTCCTGGGGTCTGGGGACAATCTTTTCCAGTCCCACAGGACTGATGAAAGTTAAAAAATCATCTCTTTTTTTCTTTTGCTTTGGGGCGTCATTGCCCGATCATCCTTGGTACTAATCATCCTTGGGATCGATCCTCCTCAAGATCTTGCTGAAATCATCAACAACTAATGTATGCGCACATACTTTCCTTATTCTTGCATTGTTTTGATCAGTTCCATAATCTGCTTGGTCTTGCTCTTATAGGAGTAGCTCATAGGCCATGCTGGCTCATCCTCCAAGCGTAGTCAGCAGCACCTTATGGGTAGTCCCTCAGTTCTTGTTCCAGATGATGAAATACTGACCTCTGATCACGTGGTTGAAGAAGATGAAGGAGATGATTCCGCTGAGGGCCAAACTCATAACTCCTGCCCCATCAATATTAAAGTTGACTTACAACATCGCAGCCTCGGCTCAAGTAGGATGGCGTTAGTGGCAGCCGTCTCTCCTAGTACTTCCCTTACATCACGCTCGATTGAGAGGGGTCAGACTTTTATTTTTTTCTCTTATTAGTGTATGTTTCATTCTAAGCATATCTTTTGCTTATGTGAAGTAATTGTCTTATCTGTTGTAAGAGAGCCCCCAGGCGTCAATGTCCTCCTACTCCTGGTGTTGGGGACGCTACTACTGATACTCCATTGCAAGGGAGGAAACTCATATTGCTTTATCGGTGCCTTCAAGGAAGAGATCGTTCAAATGAGTACGGAGGGAGAGTAATCCTTGCACTCCCTTAGTGCCGACTCCTAGACATGTGAGAGTGCTTGATTGTATCGTGGATATACCCCCAGGATCCTCGATCCCTGATGAGGAGGGCGTTACTGCTGTTAACGCCTCTAGTGAGAGTGGTCATTCTCATGATTCTATTGTTGATGAACTCTTGGATCCAGAAAGTGTGGATGCTGATCCACTACTACCTCCCATTGAAGCGGAGACTCGCTTCATGTTCGTAAGGAAGATCTACATCCTCTCCGGCTACAACTTTATTCTTCGGAGGATCGTTGATTGTTACGGTGATCCTGGCACTGAGATATCCTTTTCCAGTCCTCGTCTTCGAGCCTTCTTCTATTCAGTTGTATGTTAGCTGGTTGGACGTCTTCAGGAGATGCAGCTCTCTGCTCTTACCGTGGAGGATCTTCATGATATGTGGAAGGAGCTAGAGGATCCCTTAACAGCCGGGATGAATCTAGATCATTGGTTGATAGCGCACTTGGACGCTATGGAGAAAGCCATGGGGAACCTGACATGTTATCGAGAGTTGAGGGTTTCTTCTACTATCCGTTAGGACTTAGAGTCCCGCGTAGCCAGTCACAAGGCTAAGATCGAGGCATTGCACGTCCAACTTCTAGAGGTGCCAGCAACGTCAGATTGATTTGGATTGCTGGGTAGCAGTATAGATATCTATATTGTCAGTGTCTCATATTAGTAATGAAAGAACTATAAATTATCCCTATGAACTTAAGCATAAAATGAAATGAAATAGACTAGTCTAGTAAAGGATACAACGTTTACTCTTGATTAAAGTAATTGCCATATGGTGAAGTAGACTTCCCTTAGACTTCCATGCAACATCGCCGTTTAAGACCATAGTACATCTGGAACACATTGCTGACTCATAAAGGCAAGTGAATGTATCTATCTTTAGATTCTCCGGCACTAGACGTACGGTATTCCTTCATCATTCCGTCGATGTACATTGGTACTAGGTTGTCTTTTGTGGCTGTTTCTCGGCAGTTAATTGCAAGGTCATGGAAACGGATTTTTTCCTTTCTTTATCCAAGTCCATGAGGGTTAAACCTTCCTCCACAATGAAGAACTTTCATAGGAAATCTATGTTCATCGCCTCCCAGTTAGGGATAGATTCGTGAAGAATATTATCATACCAAGTGTATGCACGATCAGTAAGAGATCGGGAGAACTCCCTCAGCTTTAGTTCATCATCATCTGCAAATGCTCTCATAGCACTGGTGAACTTGGTTACATGCTCTTCTGCATTGTCTGTTAGTCCATTGTATTGTGGCATAAATAGTGGTACTACATACCCTACAGAGTATGGCTTCTTCATGATTTCCATCGAGAACAAAGGTCTGTTGTCGATGCTAAACTCAATAAGCTTCTCTTTCTCCTTCTGCATGAGACTCGTGAACTGCTCTGGAGTCATGAAGCCACTATTGTTCACAAAGTCTGATTGAGGCGCACTTACTGGAGTAGTAGTATGACATTACTGATCGACGGGAACCTAAATCAACAAGTGACCGTATCTCATCTCTAGAAGAACCAAAGAGTCAAACTAGTAGATCGTCAGCACGGGTCGAACCAAGCTAAGGAAAATAGTGGGTCAAGTTGTTAGAGGTTCTCCAACCCCTAGGGCTCTAATTGAGATTATGACTGAACCTTTTGCAGGTTGCATACGTACCCAAACAGGGATCAAGTCAGACGTAGTTCAAGGTTTGGTAATTTTGTCAGAGGTCTCCCCCCTTTCTTCATCAGCCTCCTAAATGAGGGAAGTGAGCCAGTATTTATAGCTTTTGGAAGAGAGTTAACTGCAGTTAGCATTCCTAACCACCATTTTTGATAGTTGTTAAAACGTTCACTTGGGGTAGTACGCATCATGTACCCCCGTCTCTTAGGTGGACCAATCACAACTGGTGTGGATAATTACAGGTTTGCCACTGAGAGACCGAGACATGGCCTATAACTCCAAATACGACCAAGTGTTGGCGAGCCTCACAACACCTCGATATGGGCATTGGCAATCAGTAGATATTCGTGGTAATGAAAGTTGTTTAGCCTCGGTATCGTTAAGACTGTCTAGTCTTGACGCCATTGAGGCTACTAGTCTTAGTACTTTCGAGGTCCTCGAACCTCAGTACTTTCGAGATTGTATGACTTTCGAGCATCGCTCTAAACAGAAGTATGTTTCGTCGTCTACGTCGTTGAGCATCGCTCTAGACAGAGGTATGTATCCCCTTCTATGTCGTTGAGCGTCGCTCTAGACGGAGGTAGTATTACCTTCTATGTCTTAGAGCTTCGCTCTAGACGGAGGTAGTATCTTCTTCTATGTCTTAGACCTTCGCTCTAGACAAAGGTAGTATCTCCTTCTATGTCTTAGAGCTTTTCTCTAGACAAGGGTAGTATCATCTTCTATGTCTTAGAGCATCGCTCTAGACGGAGGTAGTATATCTTTCTATGTCTTAGAGCTTCACTCTGGACGGAGGATAGTATCGCCTACGACGTCATCGAGCATCGCTCTAGACGGAGGTTATTGCCTATGACGTCATCGAGCATCGTTTCTAGGCGGAGGTTATCGCCTACGACGTCATCGAGCATTGTTCTAGATGGAGGTAGTATCGCCTACGGCGTCATCGAGCATCACTCTAGACGAAGGATAATATCGCCTACGACGTCATCGTGCATCGCTCTAGACGGAGGATAGTATTGCCTACGACGTCGTCGAGCATCACTCTAGACAGAGGATACTGCCTACGACATCATCGAGCATCGCTCTAGACGGAGGTAGTATCGCCTATGACGTCATTGAGCATCACTCTAGACGGAGGGTAGTATCGCCCACGACGTCGTCGAGCATCGCTCTAGACTGAGGATTGTATTGCCTGCGACGTCGTCAAGCATCGCTCTAGACGGAGGATATCTCCTACGACGTCATCGAACATCGCTCTAGACGGAGGTAGTATTGCCTACGACGCCATCGAGCATCGCAGACGGAGGATAGTATCAGCATGCTGTTGTAGAGTATCGACGTCTTACATCTTCCAGGGCTGTCTCTCCCCTTTAGGTGTAAATTCATATCAATGTGTCGACGTCTTACATCGTCCAAGGTTGTCTTTCCCCTTGGGTGTAAATTCATATCGACGAGTTTATCGAGACACATCTATTTGGAAAACGTGAGGCGCACCTCTAAGGCTCTAAAGAATCAGAGGGGTTGTCCCATCGCAGATGGGTGTCCTCGAGTGTATGACTTGAGGGGATGTCCCAGCACAAGTGGGGTCCTCAAGAACCGGAGGGGTTGTCCCATCACAGGTGGGCGCCCTCGAGTATGACTTGAGAGGATGTCCCAACATAAGTTGGGGTCTCAAGAACCGGAGGGGTTGTCCCATCGCAGGTGGGCGGCCTCGAGTAGGACTTGAGAGAGGTATTTCTGCATCGGAATACTGCTGTAAAGGGGTCTAGCATCCCCCTGTGGAGTACCTGTTGATATCAGCATCATTGTATATTCATTGTAAGGGTGTTGATCATCCTATGATTTATGTAATAAATGGTCATCACGGTAGTGCACTACCTTCTCCCTATATCTATGTCTTGGTTGTATATTCCTTGAAACAGTTCCTCGAATCGACTGGGGTTCCTCCTTAGGAAGTTCCCGAGGGTTATCCCCATGGGTATCAGTGGAGATCTTGCTACTTGTCGGCCAGTCCTGACACATAGCGGTCTGTTATTGGGCAATCTATCATTACCATTTTTCATACCTACATTTTAGTCCCCTTGACCATGACGATTATCTTCAAGATATTGGCGTGGTCATGGTATAGTCTGACTAACATTGTCACTGCGCACCGATCGCTTCCCTTGAGCATTGGCGTGGCATGGAATATAGGGACGCATCTCTTAGTCGGCATCCCACTGTGGAGTATTGGCATCCCGCCATGGGGTACAGAGACGCATCTCTAGGTCGGCATCTTGCCGTGGAGTATTGACATCTTGCCATAGAGTATAGAGACGCATCTCTAAGTTGGCTTCCCGCCGTGGAGTATTGGCATCCCACCATGGAGTATAGAGACGCATCTCTAAGTCGGCATCCCATCGTGGAGTATGGCATCCCGCCATGGAATATAGAGACGCATCTTTATGGCGAATGCGAGGCGCTTTTTTATGTCGGCATCCCGCCGTGGTGTATTGGCATCACACAAAGAAGTATAGAGACGCATCTCTAAGTCGGCATCCCGCCGTGGAGTAATGGCATCCTGCCATGAAGTATAGAGACGCATCTCTATAATGAATGTGAGGCACACCATTACGTCGGCATCCCGTCATGGTGTATTCGCATCCCGCCATGGAGTATAGAGACACATCTCTAAGTCGGAATCCTGTCGTGGAGTATTGGCATGGTCATGTGGTAATATGATGGTCATCATCGGCATACGTTGTTTGCCGCCAGGACCAATCCCCTAGTACTGGGATCTGTTTTTTATCATGCTCATATTTTCTCTTGGACTTTGGTACATACACTAGTCCCTACGGGACTTGATAATAATAAATTATAACAATAGTGCCTGGCACCACCTCACCCGCAGGCGAAGGCTGCCTTTGACACCCACCTCTGCTCTTGGGGTCTGGCGCCTGTAGGATCAGTCCCCCAGGGACTTAATATATTTATTTTGATTAAAAAGTCAATAAATTTTGAATTTTCTGGTGCCACCTCACCCGTAGGCGGAGTCTGCCTTTAGTACTATTAGTTTGACAAGATTGATTCGGTAGTACCAGTTTGATAGGACTGATACCAGTAGTATCAGCTTGATAGGACTGATACCAGTAGTATTAGCTTGATAGGACTGATACCAGTAGTATCCGCTTGATAGGGTTGATACCAGTAGTATCAGCTTGATAGGACTGATACCAGTAGTATCAGTTTGATAGGACTGATACCAATGGTATCGGCTTGACAAGATTGATAAAAAAAATTTATCAATAAATAAAAAATAATAATTTATTTTCCTAGCGCCACCTCACCCGCAGGTAGGGACTGCCTTTGACGCCCCCTGCTCCTAGGGTCTGGCATCAGTATCATCTGTCCCCACGGGCCTATATATGTTTATATTTGACTAAAAATCAAAACATTATATTTATTTATTCTTTTTGGGCATCAATACTCTGCACGTCGAAGCTTCCACATGTCAAAGTACTGTGTGTGAATTCCCTTTTGGGGTTTTTGCTTTTGCGTCAAGACTTGTGCGCCAAAGCCTCTCTTACTCTTTGACGTCAAAGTAAGCCTTACGACGTCAGAGGAAGGCTTTGGCATCAAAGCACTTTGACGTCAAAGGAAGGCTTTAACGTCAAGGATAAGGCTTTGGCGTCAAAGCGTAGGAAACCTAGTCCCCAGTGGAGTCGCCAATGTTTTGTGGGTGGTTTTGTGAATAGTCATCAAGTATGATATTACTGATCGACGGGAACCTAAATTAACAAGTGACCATATCCCGTTTTTAGAAGAACCAAAGAGTCAAACTAGTAGATCGTCAGCACGGGTCGAACCAAGCTATGGAAAATAGTGGGTCAAGTTGTTAGAGCTTCGCTCTAGACAGAGGTAGTATCTCCTTTTATGTCTTAGAGCTTCACTCTAGACAGAGGTAGTATCACCTTCTACGTCTTAGAGCATCGTTCTAAATGGAGGTAGTATCTCCTTCTACGTCTTCGAGCTTCGCTTTAGACGGAGGATAGTATCGCCAACGACATCATCGAGCATCGCTCTAGACAGATGATAGTATCGCCTATGATGTCATCGAGCATCGCTCTAAACGGAGGATAGTATCAGCATACTGCTGTAGAGTATTGATGTCTTACATCTTCTAGGGTTGTCTCTCCCCTTTAAGTGTAAATTCATATCTATGTGTCGACGTCTTACATCGTCCAGAGCTGTCTCTCCCCTTGGGTATAAATTCATATCGACGTGTTTACCGAGACGCATCTCTTTAGTAAACGTGAGGCGCACCTCTAAGCCTCTCAAGAACCGGAGGGGTTGTCCTATCGCAGATGGGTGCCCTCGAGTGTATGAGTTGAGAGGATGTCCCAGCACAAGTGGGGTCCTCAAGAACCGAAAGGGTTGTCCCATTGCAGGTGGGCGCCCTCGAGTATGACTTGAGAGGATGTCCCAGCATAAGTGGGGCTCTCAATAACCGGAGGGGTTATCCCATCGCAGGTTGGCGCCCTCGAGTAGGACTTGAGAGGTATTTCTGCATCGGCATCCGGCTATAAAGGGGTCTGGCGTCCTACTGTGGAGTACCTTTTGAATTAGCATCATTGAATATTCATTGTAAGGGTATTGATCATGTTACGCCCCGAACCCGTAACCCCGATCCCTAGGTGGGATGGCACGAATCACGAGACGCGACCTTCGGGATCCATTTCTG
>JAUPMG010266051.1:0-19903 GCA_031762675.1 Pachysandra terminalis
CTCCCCCCCCCCCCCCCCCCTAAATCAAAAGGCCCTATAGAAACAAACCTGTGGGCCTCAAAGCGCTCCCATTGGTCCACCAAGGGGCTTGGGCTCTCCAGAAAGGCCCCTGCACACTCTCCTGGGCCCACGGAAGAGCTTGGGCTAATCTCGTTAGCCCTAAAACCCAAGTCCTGAAAAGATGAAACCCCAACAGACCAAGGCAGCCCAGGCCGAAAGCGGATCGCCAACTCGACCGGCTACAGAGTCTCCCCCCGAACAATATGGGTCGGGCCACACAACACTATGGCAAGAGATCGAAAAGGGAAGCCCCACTGACAGTCCATCAGCTGACCGCCACCACCCTCTATCCCGCTTCCCCAACTCCATCCCTTTCAAATTTGAAAGACCATTCAAATTTGAAAACTCATCCTTGTGGGTCCCACTAACAATTACAGATTTGTCCCCTTCCCTATGAGAATCTACCACGTAATCCCCTTTCTCATCCTCTGTACCTGGCAAGCTACAAACCAAATTCTCTCTCCCTTCCACCTCATCATCCCTAACCTCCCGCAAACCTTTCTTCTTCAAATCACCAGAATGAGGAAAACCGAAAACCACCTCCCTCCACCTGCTGTAAAACGGTTTAATCCTCCCACCACACAAGACACTGAAAGCATTCGTTAAAAACCCTCAAAGAAACATAACGCCTTCTATTCCTCCATGGCGGTTTCTTCACTTGCAATCTGATCCATTGGAGGATCGTCCTACTCTCAGTGGCCTCATCCGGACGAATAAAGCCACCACAAAGCTCCCCAAGCGATTTGAAAACACTATCTGACCATAAATGTAAGGGGACTCCCACCACTCTCACCTAAATCCGATCATCTTTCACTCCGTCCACTTCGCAACCAGATCTCGGGTGCCACCAGTCAAGAAACAGAAAAAAAAAAAGGGCCCAGAAATCTAACGCCCCTCTCCAAAATAGCTGCCACATCTTCCTTCGATCGAAACGTAAAAAGGAACAAATTGACGGAAAAGCTGTCGACACCCACGCCCTCCAACCCTGACCACACCTCTTTCACCCATTCGCTCACCTTCCAGATTGGGGGCGTCTCCCCTTCAAACCTACCAACCAAACATTTGCTTAGCAGTTGCAGATTGACATAAAAGTCAATATCGTCACAAACCACAGTGTCCGGTCTACCACCAACTGACCCGCCAGACGGGGACAAGGCCTCCACATCTGCCGACACCTCCTTATCCTTCCTAACTCCCTCAGCGATGCCAATCGCCTGCAGAGGGTGTTCCTCCCCTGCAAACCTCTCAGCGATAGCCGGAGCCGAAAAGACCTTCCCGCTACCGTTGCCACTCCGAACTCCCACTTTCCAAACTAGGCACTGCAACAAATCCTTCCAACCAACTCCTTTAACACCCTCCGGGAAACAAATACAGAAAGACCTCCCCTTACCAATGATGTCCATTAATTTGATGAATCTGCCATTAACGTTTCTTCTAATCTCCAACACCAACATCAATGACGAGGTTCTCCTGGAGCCAAAAATAAACTGATCCTTCTCAGTCTGTGTTATTTTGATATTAGATTTGCCGGAGTAGAGATCTCCATCACACGTGAAAGCCCGCTTCTAGGGGGTTTACGTGGCCCTTAAGGTGTGGTGGCCAAGGACATGGGTGTCGTCGGCGGCCGGTTGCAAGTCTGGCATGCAGACCAAGGAGCCGACAAACGAAAACAAGCAAGTTTCTGGCCAAAGTCTCTGGTGGGTCGAATCGGCGCACCAAAAGATGAAGAGTTAGTAGCTTGACTGATCAAAGCCTTCTTTTTTATCAAGGAGTTAAACCCCCCTCTCCCATTATGGAGAGAGTTACAAGAGAATAAAAGAGGGTATTGAACCCTTCTCTCCCTTTTATGACGGGAGTTACAAAAGATAAGTAACTCCTCTCATTATGGAGAGAAGTTACAAAAGAAAGAATGAGTAAGATGGTGACAAGTGTCACCATCCTATAACTTTCCCATGCCTATATAAAGGAGAACAAAGATCACAACAATTGCAATAGAGATTGCAATTTTCATTGGAGACTAAACTCTGTTGGAGAGGAAGCTCTCTCCACATTTAGCCATTCTCTCTTAGCTTAGAGGCTTGGCCAAAATACCCAGACTTAGAGATTTCTTTACAATCTCTAAGTAGGAAATCATTGTTGGCTCAGTCAAGCAAGGAGCCTAGGAGTTCTTTGTCACTTGTTTGTGCATCTCCCATGGATAGTTTCTTGCCACTACCTACCTACCACACCTCATCGACTCATCCTTTTCAACTCGGTTCAAACAACACTGCAGGAATAGTTGTTGCACTACGGTTTAGGCCAGTACATAGATCTACCTCCTTTACCCGCATCCTGATCTAACGAACACGTAAGACGATCCTTGCCACGTGTACCACCGTGCCCAAAAGGCACCTACATTCTTTAGCAACTCCACTGAGGAGGTAGATTGCTTGGACTGTAATCTAAGAATCCTTGTCCTGCTACTACAAGATGGGAACTAGAGGTTGTCCACGACGTACCCGCTTTGTCTCAACTGCTCATGGTGATCCTCCACTAAATCCACCTGTCATGGAGTGACAAGAGACTTCTGATTCACAATCACAACAGCCGGCGGGACAGACCACTGGCCAAGCCAATCCAATGGTGGAACTGGCCCAACTCATGACGACCTTCCACGAACACAACGATCGTGTTTTGGCGAAACTAAAAGGCATCAATGCCGCAAAACAAACGCTGCCACCACTAGTGCCGATGAAGCCGATCGTCGGCGTAACTGTTGCCAAACCTGCCAAGTATGTCACTTCGGCGGATGTAAACGCCTTACTACAATGCAAGAAGAGATCCTTTAAAGATGTTGATCTTTACTGTGATTATAGTCCTCCCTCTCTGGCCGAAGTATTCACCAAGGCATACCCCAAGAACTACGTGCCGCCGAAATTCATCCGTTACAACGAAAATGATGGAAATGCCAAGGAGCATGTCAACCGATTCATTGATTCTCTCGGCGAATTTGCTGCCGAAAAAGACTTACGACTACGAGAGTTCTCTGAGTTTTTGTCCGAGAAGACATACACATGGTATACTCATCTTGCTCCCGACTTCATCAACTCATAGGAAGAGACAGTATGTGCATTTGTTAATAGGTTCTTTCTCGTCGAAGAAAGGACTACTCTTATTCATCTTAGCAAGGAGCAGCAGAAGCCAAGTGAATGTCTTGTCGACTTCGTCAAGCGTTTCCACACCTTGACCTTGGATTGTCATGAGCCAATCAGTGAAGAATGCCTTATGCAATTGTGTATTGGCGCCAAGTGACGCGATTATCGGGCTCATATCGAGAACCATGACATCCATAACTTCACCAAACTCCTAGAAGTCACTCGGCGCACAGCGTCATCAGTGAAAGAAGTAGAAAATCCAAGCAGAGAGACTCAAGACAAGCCGAAAACAATCTTGACGGGCCCATCTTGTCAGAAAGAAGCGCTTGGCAGGTGCATTCCCTGATCATTTAAAGAGAAACAAAAGTGAGGGATCTACTTAATCCTAAGTATAGCCTTTGCGACTGTCTAGATCCAAAGGCAGTCACTACACAACGCCTTTGCGACTGTCTAGATCCAAAGGTCGTCGTCACTACACAACACCTCGGGACTATCTAGATCCTTGAGGCTATTCCTTCATCGAGCTTTCATGATATTTCGTTTTGTTGAATGAGAAAATATTCAAATGAAAGAGATATTGGAATATTTTATGTATCTTGAATCTGCAGCAATCAAAGAGCATTATGCACTAATTTGTCCGACTGACGATAATGGTGCTAACAAAAGTGAACGAGTTGAAGCAGCTCCCACCAAGACTTACACGACACACGGTGCCCTTGGCGTCTCTTATAATAAATGTATGCAGTAGTAGTATGAGATGGTTTTCCGATAGATGAAGCATATGCCGGTTTCACCACATAGCATGGCGGCGTTGATTTCAGACCGAGTAAGACTCTTTACTTGTTACGACTCGGCATGGCTAGGAATATGGGCATAGAACCACTCCAAATACGTATGTGAGTGGACCAAGCCTGTCTGTACAATGGAGCAAGGCCACAGATAATATGAGTCCCAACGAAGGCCATCTTGTACGAAGGGCACTAGCATTTTGCCGACATAGATAGACCACTAAGAGACGGAGTATCAGTTATTGTCACACCGCAAGATAAAATGCCCGCCACAAATGTTGACAAAGACAACGCTATTTGACTATCTTGGCATGAGCACGCTTGACCTCAACCAGCTCCGACTCCAAGACACATGTAGTATAACTAGCATGAAAGGACCTCCAATACAATATATGAAAAGCATAAGGTGTGCATCAAATGCTACTATTGAGCACCAAGTTTGTTCGCATGGAATAATAAAGCCATCCATCTATGAGGCGTCTCCTGCGTGGAGGTAGCCAGATCAAATATTGTCATGGCACTGAATTCGCCATCACACTTTCGACAAAGGCCACCTAGTATGGTGGAGCTCGTCACACTTTTGACAAAGGCCATCTAGCATGACAGAGTTCGTCACACTTCTGAAGAAGGCTGCCCAGTTTGGGGGCGCTCGACACACTTTCAACGAAGGCTTCCTAGCATGGCAGAGCTCGTCACCATTTTGACGAAGGCCATATAGCAAGGAGCTCGTTGCCATTCTAGTGAAGGCCGTCTAGCATGATGGAGCTCGTCACAGTTTCGACGAAGGCTGTCGAGCATGATGAAGCTCGTCACAATGAAGGCTGCCTAGCATGGCGAGCTCGCCACAATTTCGACAAAGGTCGTCTAGTATGACGAAGCTCGTCACAATTTCGACAAAGACTGTCTAGCATGATGGAGCTCGTCACGACGAAGGCTGCCAAGCATGGTGGAGCTCGTCACACTTTTGACGAAGGCCGTCTAGCATGACAAAGCTCATGTAAGACGAAGGTCGTCTAGCATGACGGAGCTCGTCACCACTTACGACGAAGGCAATCTAGCATGACGAAGCTCGTCACAATTTCAATGAAGGAGCTCGTCACAATTTCGATGAAGGTTGTCTAGCATGACAGAGCTCGTCATGACGAAGTCTGCCTAGCATGGCGGAGCTCGTCACAATTTCGTCAAAGGCCGTCTAGTAGAATGGAGCTCGTCACCACTTACAACAAAGGCTGCCTAGCATTGCAGAGCTCGTCACACTTTCAACAAAGGCCGTCTAGCATGACGGAGCTCGTCACCACTTACGACGAAGGTCGCCTAGCATGACAGAGATCATCACCACTTATGACGAAAGATGCCTAGCATGGCGAAGCTTGTCACCATTTTAACTAAAACCATATAGCACGAAGCTTGTCACCGTCCTAGCAAAGGCAGTCAAGCACGACGGAGCTCGCCACCCTTTTCAACGAAGGTCATTTGACATGACAAAGCTCATCACCCATTATAAGATTCTAAAGAAGGTCGCCTAATATGGCGGAGTTTGTCTCCATTCTGGCAAAGGCTATCTAGCATGACAAAGCTCTCCGTCGTCATGTATTATGATATTTTAGGGGTTGTATGAAATATCCAGAGAAGTTGCAATTGTATTAAAAAGACTAATCATGTCATGACAATTACCCAACAAGTAGAGTCTACATCTTTATTGGCTGGAGCCTCATTCGACATGACTACGTTCGACTAATGCACATCATTACCAGCCAAAATATTACTCAACGCAACGGCATCCTAACCTGGCACCTCTTTGCCGGTTGGAACACTATCTGGCACAATATAATTTATCTCAAAACAGTCTTGCCGGCAAAGTGCAAATAAAACCAATTACCATGCAAATTTGATAAAAGTACAAAATTATTATGAAGACAATGATGTTTGGTTCATCCCCATCTATTACAATATACCGATATTATCAACTCTATTGATGAATAGTATTGGTGTATATTTCTTACATGTCATTGCCATTTCATTGGTGTATGGTATTTGACAAGAATGCATTGTTATCAATTAGTTACTAAACAAAGTATAATAAAATAACAGCTTAACTGGTAGGCTCTCCAGCTCAAGAACTGGAGGTCCCAAATTCGAGTCCCGGGGCTTACCTGATATATGGTCCTTGTGAGTGAGGTCATGTATCCGGGGTTTAACCTGTCCCCACTAAGTGGAGTCGAGGGTTCCACGTCACCAAAAAAAAAATGCTAGACAGTGAATCAAAATTGTGTATTTCACTAAGTTTACACTAAAAACGTCTTACAGATTCTCAAAGTCCTTACAACTAAAGCATATTTGTGGAAAACTCACCATGCCCAACTATGTATGTTTTATGATATCAGTAGATGTTTTTTCCACTTAAATCATCACTCTTAGTTAAGGAAAGGTATAAAAACATTGTAGTAATCTGAGTTAAGCCCCATCCCACTTTTCCCTTTTCATGTTTGTACCAGTGTAACATTTTAATTCGCAAAAATCACACTAAAATCTTAAGAAAAAGGAGGTATGATGGTGCTTCGGCCATTTAACCCAACAGGAAAACAATAAAAATCAAGCAATCAGATAAAGAAACCACAAGACCAAACCCAGATAATTAAACACGTAAACACCTCACAGAGACATAGACACAAGTGAGATTTGATGGGAAAAATAAAAAAGGAAAAAAATTGAACAATCAAGAACATAGAAATGAACCTGAAACAATCGGCTAGCACCGGAGTTTCACCAGGAGATTTGGATTGGAAGCAACTAACATGAACTCCCCAGACGCTGTTAGAAGCAGTAATTCTCTGCAATCTCTTGTTACTTCTAGTGCTTCCATAGGGTTTCAGAGAAGATGGGATGAGATTTCCACTAACCATGAAAGCGGAAAACCGTTCTCTCGAATGAAATCCTAGGTCGCAGCATTTCAAGTGTTGTGAAATTCGACAGTGTGGAATCATTCTCGTTGGTTGCAGCGAGCAGAACGGAGGCTTCAATGAGTTGGTTTGTGGTCTTAACGGCACTTGTATTGCTCCGGCGAAAGAATCAGCCGGAGGAGTAAAGCGGGATGTCACGATTTTTTGTATTCTTTTTAGTACATTGAGAACAACCATAACGGCACTTGCTGGTTCAGCGGGGACCGTTAATAACAGTCCCAAACTTTAATGGGTTAGATATTGTTTTTTTAGAATAAATTACTTTAAGGGAAAATTACACTTACCTCCCCTGAGGTATCTGAAAAATACAGTCAGACCCCCTGAGATTTGACAAATTACTCTGGTATCCCCTGTCAGAAACTTAAGTTGAACGACGTTAACGGAGGGGGCGAAATGACGAGTATAGCTCTCATTAGAAATTGTTTTGATTGCGTGGAAAAACGTAGAAAATTAAAGGACAAAAAAGCCCTTTTTACTTTTACAGTTTCACGTTCCCTTTTTACTCTTCTTCTTCCTTCTTCATTCTTCTTCAAGCTCCTGACCGTCGCTGCTGTAGATTCAAGTTTCCGACACCTCCTGTAGGAAGTCTCCGGCATCTACAACTATTTTTCTTCATCTTCCGATATCTTCGAGGTTTATTTCATATTTCTCTTTTTTTTGATTCATATTTATCTCATTTGAGAATGTTTTATGCATGCATGTGTGAACGAATACCCTAAAATGAAAAGTTCAAGTGAGTGGAATCTAAGTTGGGTTATTTAAATTTTTCGATGCAGGTCTTTATTTGAAGTTCGGATTGTTTAAGGTTTTCGATGAAGGTTTTGTTGAGAATGTTTTATGCATGTGTGTATGAACGAAACCCTATATTGAAAAGTTCCAGAGAATGGATTAAGGCTTTTCGATTAAGGCTTTTTTTATCAGTTTGGATTGTTTAATTTTTTCGATGAAGGTTTTGGATTGTTTAAGTTTTTCGATGAAGGTATTTGGGAATCCTCTACTATTATTTATATATTCATCGAAAGACATTATTTATTGGGTTTTTTGTTTATCTATTCTTTATCTTAGAAAAACACATGTTTTGTTTGTAAATTTATTTTGTTTTGTTTGTATATTCCTTTTGTTTTGTTTGTATGTTATGTTCTTGTTTTTCTATTCCTACTTGCTTCGACTTTGGAACTTATCTTATGTATATCCCAATGGTTTTTCAATTGGTTTTCAATGTTCAGGTGAATATGTCTTCAAGCACAACATATAATATCGTAGTGCATCATGGATCTGGTGTTTACTACATACACAATATTGATTCAAATTGTTACTGTTACCTAGATTTAATGAGTGATATATGTAGTGCCACTAACATCATGAGTGGTAGGGTTATCACTTGCCATTATATCATACTTGGGGTCTAAACAAGTTAGGATAGTAGATGGTGACAATGAATTGTAAAAAATGTTTGACATGTTTGATGATATTCGAATTGATGGGGTGAAAGAGATTCAATTATTTGTTAAGGATGGAGTCTTTTCTCAAGTGGAAGAAAGCACTCCTACTGGAGCATCTCATGCTAGACCAGCTCATGCTAGTTCATCTAATGCTAGACCATCTCAATTTTTTTATGAAGACATAGCAGATATCAGTGAAGATGATGAGTGGGTGCAGGGAAGTAGTGACCCAGGTGGTGATGAGAAATCTGATGATAATGAGGGACTAAATCAGCATGATAATGGACTATTAGATTATGGGTCTGATCTTGATTATAGGAGTATTAATGAATCTGATGAGGAGAACAATCAGAAGCATGGGGAAGAAAATAAAGAGTTTGATATGGAACATGGATTTGAAAATCCTTGACTTGAGAAAGGAATGTGATTTGCTAATGCTTATGACTTTAGGAAAGTTTTAAAGGAGTTTGTTATCAAGGAGGGTTTTAATATCAAGAGAGTTAAGAATGAGATGTGCTGCAGACGGATGTGAATGGCGTATACGTGCCTCACCTTTATCGGATAATGTGACATATGAGATCAAATCATATCAACTTGAGCACACTTGAAATCGTGTACTGCATAAAAATGTTGAGGCCACATCTGCATGGATAGCAAAAAAGATTGGTTCGCGTGTTTGTGTTAACCCAAAAATGAAGATCAATTCAATTAAAGCTGGAATTCGATTAGAATACGGGGTAAAGCCAAGTAACATGCAACTCTGGACGGAAGAGAGCTTTGGAAGATGCAACAGGAAGCCATTTAGAGTCATATGGGAAGATTCCATGATATGCTGAAGCTATTAGATCTACTAATCTTGGGAGTTTAGTGAAAATTGCATTAGATAGACCTGACATCAACTTGGCTCCCTCTTTTAAGAGGTTTTTTGTTAGCTTTGCATCAATGAAGGAGGGTCTTCTTGAAGGGTGTCGACATTTCTTTGGACTGGATGGATGCCATTTGAAGGGTCCATTTGGTGGAGTTCTACTAGCTGCTATAGCATTGAATGGGAACAGTGGAATTTTTCTAGTTGCAATTGCTATAGTGAAGGTAGAAACGAAGGACAACTGGTCCTTCTTCCTCCATGACTTACATATCATGTTAGGAACAGTCGAGGACTAGTCATGGACAGTAATGAATGATCGACAAAAGATACGAGTTTGTTTAAGTTAATATTTTCCTGTTAAAGTAATTGTGAATTAATAGTGGTATCTCAATTATGCATTATTGTTTATTTTAGGGTATTCTTGAGACTTTCAAGGATGTAATGCCTAATTTGAGTCAACAATATTGTGCACGTCACATATACAGTAACTTTAAGGGACTGCATAAAGGAATCCTTTTAAAAAACCTATTTTGGAGTGCAACATGTGCATTTACTACACATGAGTTTAATGTAGCCTTGGAGAGGATGAAGGTGATATATGTTGATGCTTACAAATGGGTTAAGATTGTTCCTGCTAGGGCTTGGTCAAGTCATGCTTTTGATCCTCAATTGAAAAATGATCGTCTCACTAATAATTTGACTGAGTTCTTCAATAGTTGGATAGGGGAACATCGGACAAGCCTATTGTAACATTAGTCAATACAATCCGAATGAATTGGATGGCAAAGATTCAAAGCATGTACCAAATGGCTACTACATGGGATAAGTCAGTGATGGGGAGAGTAGGCTTATCTTGTGATGCAGTCAAAAGAGCTGCAAGAAAGTGTCAATTATTGTTTGCCGGTAATGAAGAGTTTGAGGTGATGGAGAAGACTTTTAAATATACTGTGAATCTTGGCAATAGGATATGCACATGTCGGGCATGGGAAATATCAATAATCTCATGTATACATGCAGTTGCGTGTATTGTGCATCAAGGGAAGAAGCTAGAGGACTATTGTGCACCTTGTCATGGAAAGGAGATGTATCTCAAGGCTTATAAACCGATGATTCATCCAATCTCCGATGAAAGGACATGGCTTGACATACAACATGACCCAGTTATACCACCACCTCTTCGTCGTCTACCAGGTCGACCAAGGAAGAACAGAAGAAGAGAGGTAGATGAGCCAAGCAGTGGGAGTCAATCTCATAAATCGAGCACTGTACGGTGTGACAACTGTAAGATGTTCGGTCACAACAAAAGAACCTGCCAACGAGGTCCAGTACGAGCTAGAAGAAGGGGTTCATCCCAGGGGAGTGGTCAATAAGGTAACCAAATAGTTCTTGGTGATCTTCTTCTTCATTATGTACACCTGTTTGCTATTTCTAATACACGCTTCTTTACTTTCCAGGTGATTTGCTGCTATTGGATGAAGAATTTTGGTTGTACTTTTTTCAACTATTGATGGTCTGTTTATTTTGGATGTTTATGGTTTGTCTTGGAACTTAGGTTATGTAAGTTTGTTTAAGGATGGTTATGGAACATGGTTTATGGTTTGCTTATGGATGTTTTGTGAATGTTATGTAATCTTGTTATAACTTTAAATCACATGTATTATGTTATGTTTGTTATAATAATATTTTGCAGGACAATGTCTCCAAAAAGTTATGATTCGGATGTTGACACGACCAAACCTACGGCTGCAACATCAGATCATGTGGAAGAGGATGATACGGAGGAGAAGGATATGGAAGAAAATGACGTTGTTGACGATGAGGAGGGTGATGTTGATGATGAGGACGAGGACGAGGACGGGTGATGCTGAGGACGAGGACGAGGATGCAACACCTGAAGTTGACTGGGAGGAAGCACTATTTGGTAAATGGGATGAATTTGATAACTATGAATCTCCTCATAGCTCCTTCTACAGGTCACCTTCATCTGTGGAGGTATAGGATAGTACGGATTCTAACGCATCTACAAACAAGCCAGATTATGACTAGTAATTTCGCTTGTTGTTGAGACGGGTTGTATTTTGTTGTTATTTTGTTTCGGACTGGGTTAGTTATAGATGAATGGGTGAATTATCTGTACAGTTATTTACTTTCTTTGTCTTTGACTTTGTGGCTATGTATAGCACGTGGCGTCTCTCTTTTTGAAATACATACTGCTTAATTTGGTTGTGTTGCTCTCTTTTTGAAATACACATTAAATACCTTATGAACAACAAAAAGATCGAAAATACACACCGAGTATTTAAAGAACAAAATATCCAAAATGCACACTGAAAGAACCACTCCTTGGACACTATTTTGTCATGAGGATTACACCAATTAATATGAGTGCTAATATTACAAGAAGCCTTAACTCCCCAACTTGCTTCTCAATTACCATCATACGTGAGTTGATCTCTTTCAAAGATGCTACAACTTGACTATAATCAATAACACCTTCAGACCTATTAGGACCACTTGAAGCCCCTTGCTCAGCCCTTGCGTAACACCATTCGAAAAAGTCACACTGCCAGAATTTGGACCCTACATTTTGGAGAATACTTTAGTTGATATTTTATTCCATATAATTCAATTTGATACATCTTATACAAATCATCCAAATAGCATACTTACATGCTTTCCAACACAAGAATAAAACAAGGGTAAAATTAGAATAGAATATGAGGTCAAAATCGTATTTTACCTCCTCATTAACTCAGTTAGGCCTAATTTTGTCATTTCATCTCAAAAAAGTGTTGACATCAGCACTTTTCGTTTGAGAGATTAACGGAGGGGTGTTTAGTGTATCTGACATGCAAATGTGAGGGGATGCCAGAGTAATTTGTCAAACCTCAGGGGGTTTGACTGTATTTGTCAGATACCTCAAGGGAGGTAAGTGTAATTTTCCCTTACTTAAAACACTCCTTTAGTTTGATATATATATATTGATCTCTCTCAACCATTTACTAGTATGAGAACCAATTTGAGGAACTCAAGCCATCTCCAATCCTTTTCTTAAAATTTCCCCTATTTTGGGGATAAATTTGATTAAAAAGTCGTAATTGGGGAACAACTCTCCAATCTTTTTCCTATATTTTTTTCTCAAATCTTTTAAAAATTTCAATATCATCCTAAAATTCTCATTTAGAAAGATATTTAGGGTTTGGGGAAAGATTTTGGGTTTGGGGCCATCTCCAATCCTTTCCCTATATTTAATTTCCTCAAAATATGACCGTTGGGGTTTGGGGGTCCCTAAACATTTCCCTTGATTTTGAGAAAAGTTTAGGGATTCCCCAAAATTTAGGAGAGGTTTGGAGACGATTGGAGAGTATTTTTTACCCTTTTTTCCCCAAATTTAAATTTGGGGAAAGTTTTAGGGAAGGATTGGAGATGCTCTCATCTATCTATACTATTAAGGAAAATGGCCATTGGAAAGTGTGCCAGCGCTTTTTAATTTTCTAAAATAACCTCTAATATACCATTTAAAAAAATTAAAAAATATCCTCTAATATTATAAAATATTTAATAAAATAAAGGATAATATAGTCTTTTGGTTTCTTTTAAGAGAAAACGATTTTTCTAATCATTCCCACCTCTTTCAGTTTTAAACAAAGTATGAATGCGCAGTATTGCACGTGTCACCCGCTGTAGTTACCCTAACCTGAAAATAATATATATTAAATTAATTTGAGATTAATTAAATTTAACAATTAATGAAATTGATTAATAGGGGTTAATTGGTAATTTTTTGTATTTAATGGTGTGAGACTTAGACTAATTAGAGCATAGGGTTAATTTTTAATCAAATAACTGAGTTGGGGTTTAAGTGTAATAAGAAAAAAGTATTAGGGAAGTAGTAGTAATTATAAAACTTAAAATTTAAACTTGGACGGATAAGGGAGGTGGAGGTCGTGGACTTGGTAGTGGGGGAGAGGGAAGGGAAAGTTGTTATAACCTCTCCATAACCTTCCCATTCGATGAGGGTCGTATTAAGAGAAGGATTGTGGGTTAAGAAAGTAAGAGAAAAAAGAGAAGAGAGAGAGAGAAAGAGCAGAAAATCCTAGCAATCACCTTGCTTGGAGAAGAAGAAAGAGGAAAAGAGGAAGAAGAAGAGGATAGATTCCAGATCTGAACTTAAGAATACTAGGATGTAAGTTCCATTTTCTGTATAGTCCTCTTGGGATTATCGTGTTCGTTTAATGTTTAGAATGCATGAATATGTAATTTGTGAGTATGGTTTCCAAAAGCATGAATAATGATCCTAATGTGATGAGTAATATCTTATTGAGCTGCGTTTTTATCCGATTGTGATTGGAATGGTGCCTATTCTCGTTTCACATGTTTACGGGTTGATTTATGTGTTATCGGTGTTGGAAAATATATGTGAGGTTAATTTATGTTTATATCTTTTGATTTGTATAGATGAAGATTTATAGTGTTTGATTTGATTTCATAATGATATTGGTAGTCTATAATTATTCCGTGATTTCAGGTTGAACCGGATTGTCGAGTTTAAATTCGGGGCTTCCGGGATAAATCTTAGATTCAGTTCCCGCGATAAAAAATGCACAAAAGAGTGACCCGTCAGTAGGCACCAGTACACTGGTGGTGCTGCCGACAGGGACTAAAAATACATTGAAAAATGCACCTCGGCAGTATCCGGTACACCGATGGTGCTGCTGACAGGAACAAAGTATTTTTTTTTTTTTTATCTTTTTCTTGGATTCTTCTGTTTGTTAGGAACACAATGGTACAAGTTTGAAATCAATCCGATAAATATAGAATTAGTTATGATTTAAACACTGAAGATGTGTCAAAGCTGGAAAAATAGCCTTGGGCAAATACCTCGGTGCTACCGAGCTACCTACCAAGCTCAAATGGGGTCCAAACTTTATGGACACTTTGAAATGGGTAATTTTATGTTTCTTGTAGTGTGGTTTGATTAGTTTTATAAACTTATGATTCATTTATGTATTTGCACTAGATATGATACTTATGATGGCTTTCGACAGATTATCCGCATGTATGGGCGCGTGGAGAGTTTATGACGGGAATTATCATCGGAATCATAAATTGATGATTTATATGCATCACCTTTGTATTAAATGGATGTTTATGTTGGTTATGATTGTCATATGGTTATTATATGTGGAAAGGATACCCGTGATGGCATCCGACGGAATATTCATGTGTATGGGCGCACAGGTAGCTTCCGAAGGGTATTATCACTAGAAATCCTATTGATTGGTGGAAAGGATACATGTGATAACATCTGACAGATTATTCGTGTGTATGGGCGCACGGATAGATTCTGAAGGGTGTTATCACCGAAAATCCTATTGATACGTGGGAAGAATAGCTCATCAGGTCAACCGGGCAGCAACGGATAGAGGTTTGAACTTAATAGCTAGTCCGGTCAACCGGGCAGTGACGGATAGAGATTTGAACTATAGGTTTCTTTGCGAGGATTCCTATAAGTCATGGTGGCTGGTCCTAGAGTGACCCATCCACCATTGTTATGCATGAGGAACAATTATGAAATAGCTATGGGAATTGATCCCGGTGGGTTGAAAATCCCACAAAACTGCAATGTACACGTGGGACTTAAGAGAGTAATATTCAGCTGTATTAAAGTGAATACCATGTAATCATCATTACTTGATATGAGAGTGTCGTCCAGTTGTAGTAAAATAGATGCCAAGGTTACTTGGAATATACGCGAAATAGCTATGGAAATTGAGCCCGATGGGTTGAAAATCCCATTAAACCGCGATGTACACGTGGGACTTAAGAGAGTGGTATTCAGCTGTATTAAAGTGAATACCTCTAATCGTCATTACTTGATATGAGAGTTTCGGCCAGCTGTAGTAAAATGGATGCCAATGTAACTTGGATCTGGCTGATCACCGGTCTAGGAAGTGCATTAGTTGCATTCATATCATGTGTGTTGTATCACTTGTATTGAGCATCATGGTGCATTTACATTCATTCATCTCATCTTGTACTTTTATCATTAACTCCCTTGGTGCTTGCTGTTTTCATTATTCATATATGTGACATGATTATATTTCTCTCATGTTTGATTGTATCTTATGATATTGCTTTATGTTTTTTGGTCTAACGGTATGCCACGAGGATGGATGACAGGATTGGTTCTTGCTGGGCTTTCCAAGCTCACATAACATTTTATGTTGCAGGTTGAGGTGGGATGATGGATGGACTTGGATTAGATGTCGTTATTCCTTCATTTCAGATTTAGAGAGATGGTTATGATTTGTTTTGATTGGATCATGTTGGGTTAAAATGTAAACTTGTTAGATTGGTTTATTTACTTTATTATGGATTGTAGGCTCTTCTGAAGCCATGGGTTTTAATTTAATTTCTTATTTTCCCTTCCGCACTTTGATAGTTCAACAAGAGTAGTTAGTATTACTTTTATTGTTGGATTTTGTTTTGGTGATCCGCGTTCCACGGTTGGGAACCCGAAGGTCTCACCACATGATCCATGACACCTGCATAGGGAATCGTGCCATGGGATCCGAGGTGTGACACCCGCTAGTTCCAAGAGCCAATTTCCTAAACTCATTCTAGGTAATAATTTTGAAGGCTTCTTGGTCACGTTGGTTAGCATGTAACAAAATGAGTTTTGATCTAAAATAGATCTTTGGTTAACATGAATTATGATCAAATTTTCAAATTTTTTTCATTTAATTATAATTATTTTTATAATCTTCCATAGCCACACATAATCTTTGCACAATTGTATCCTTATGTGATAATAACACACCATAATAGTCTGTAATATAAAAGTTTATTTATAAGTTTGCCATTGCTCACTTTATTTACAAATTTGCTAATGCAAAAACTCAAAACTCAATTCCTGAAATCTAAATTCATAGTTAGAGGTGATTTTGTGATGAAAGGTAATTTCTCATTCTCATTCTGGGAGAAATCATTATACACTTGCTAATCAAACGATCATTTATCCATAAAAACTCATTCTACCGATTGGAATTCATTCCAAATATTGGAATGCATTCTCATAATGAAATCCAAGCGAGGCCTTACCTCTCGTTTGTGTGTGTTTTTTTTCTTCCTGATTACGTGGAATCCCCGACCCCATTTTGTGTATTTGGTACATTGGAAAATATTGACTCATTGGATAATATTTTTTCAAAAGTGTCTCATTTTTATTAAAAAAAATCCTTTAAACATTTCCTCTTATTAAACTGAGATAAACGATGAAAAAGAAAAGAAAAAGAAAAGGAAAATGCTATTTTACTTTATTTTCTATTATTTTTCAACCAACCAAACACAAGGTTTGAAACTTAATTGAGCGTACTCCCTTATGTCAGTACACATCATTAGCCCCCTTAGTTAGTTTTGATAGAGGAAGGAGGTAAGTGACATTAAATTTTGACATGGTGTTCATGTATTTTGATCAAACTATAGGGATTGTTCAAGTAATTTACCATTTTCTTAACAAGATTAGGAAGTCATTAATTGCCATAATCGGACCGAATGGTAAGTGATCATCGAGGTGGCTTAGAATTCAGTCATTGTTAATATGACAATATCACAAACCATGTCAAGTAGATACTTATAGGCAGAAGAGGACATAGAGTTTGTCGAACCACATATATCTGTGTGCATTAATCTTTATCATGTCTATTACTAACTCGTTTAAAAGAGAGGCGCGAATTATTAACACTTCCTAATGATGTTTTCATCCAATTGTATAACACCCATTTATCGTTACGAGATTGCCTATAAATAGCAGTACAATTGTCCAAATTGAAATGTTATCGTGGTCATGCTGAGATCACCACTCCTTTCCTCTCTCAGTCTCTTGAATGTTTTTATCAGCCTACCAATTTTAGATTTTCTAGTCTCTTAGATATTTATTTTGTTCTTAAGCCATTGATAAACAAAGACGGACAAAATGATCAAACACTTAACTTAAGAATCTATCAAGATCAACCTTGCTTAGTGCAATATTGGAGATTTGTCATAAATATCGAATAAAAGTATAAGTTGTAACCCTAATTCATTTTTGATATAGTGAAAGTTTCTTCTCTTATGTGGACGTAGAGTTTGTCGAACCACATATATTGTGCATTATTTTGATTTTGATTTTATTGCATTTATTATTATTGCTAGATCTCGATCAACAAAAATCATAACAAAATATACCTATATATATTTACGACAATATTACCCATCTTCACCCTCGTGTTTCTCTCTATTGACAACTATCACCTTGATGGGTGGCAAGTCTATTCTCTCTCTTTCCCTTTCTCTCTTCCTAGTTTGAAATGCTCCTCCCAAGCAGAAAACTTAATCTAAACCGTCAAATGTTTTTATATATAAAATCTCAACCGTTAACAATCGGTTGGTACTATGCCGAAATCGGCACAGTAAAATTCTCCTTTTGCGATAAAAAAAAAAAAAAGAAAAACAATTCTCCACACGGGTTTTATCCCGAACGGACCGAATCGTGGTTCAATGGTCCGACCACCGGTCCGATTATAAAAACACTGCTCCTTTGTTATTCATTCAAAACCGGGTGAAAAGCAGAGACGAAAGAAGATCAAAACCAAGCACAGCAGCTGGAGAGAAACTGGAGACTTGAGAAAGATGGCGGGCCAAGAAAATGTAAAGCACCTTGAGGAGTGCTCCGTTTCCAAGTGAGTTCCTCTACTACTCTCCCACTTCGTTCTTATCTTGGTTTTGTATTTTCTCAATTTAGGATTCCTCCACGCTGTTATTTAATTTGTAATGGTTTCACAAATCAACCCGTTCAATCCTTCTGCAATAACTGTCAATGATGCTTTTGCAATCATGAAGCTAATGTCTATGAAACTTGAGAATTTTGTTAAATTAAGAAGAAGAGGGTAGATGAACTACGTGACTGGTATAGAATTTAGCCTACCAGAGAAGAAAACAAAAATCCATCAGATGAACTATTCTCTTAGAGAATATGAGAAAACGAAAAATTGAACATTTGGGGTCATTCAGAAATCAACTTTTATCACACACACTATTGTGTTTTGTTTAATATTGAACATTTTTACACATGGGTATGACTAAATGATTGTTCTTGTCAGAAAATTTTATCATAGACTCAACTGGATAATTCTTTGCGGCATTAATTATAGGGAAAAAGGAATTATGAAACAGTAATCATCAACTCAGTTAAGGATTACATGGTCTGGTTGCTAAACCTTGTTTTACTTTCCCTAGTTTCGCTCCTATCTTGTGTTCTGTTACGTAACTTTTGATTAAAATGAGTAACTTTGGCTAACTTCGAGGGTATAGGCTTCCTCCATGACAATATTGAAGACAACCTGCGTGATCTCTTCATGTTTGAGGGAACATAAATACAAAAGGTCTCTAGCTGACTCGCACAACTACTCACTATCACCGATGTAAGAGGTGAGGTGGTTACAGGACTCTACAACACAACTGAAAAACTCCTCGTTACCCATGTTATACTCGTGTAAGTAACTGAACATAACTTACAGAATTAACTAAACACAATCACTAGATAACCAACAAGCTAATCAGGAGATCCATGCTTGCGTGGGTCCCTTCCATTTAAAGCCATGCATCTCCATGAACGTAGCTGATCATTTGCTATGTAACAATGCCTCCCCTTTTAAAAACCTTGTCCTCAAGGTTGAGATGAGGGCATTTCTGCAGAATGTCTCTGGATCTTTCCTATGTGGCGTCTGATTCGTTGGTCCCTTGCCACTTGATAAGTACCTTAGTGATGGTTTGATTTCCTCGTTTGATCATCCGACGGGTCTAAAATGGCTTCTGGGTGGGCTGTAAGACTCCTTCGTAGACTGGTGGAAGAGTAGGTTGAATCTGATCATGTTCACCAATCTTTTTCTTGAGGCAGGATACATAGAATACGTGATGGAATGTAGGACCTTCTGGAAGATCTAACTTGTATGCCACTGAACCGATCCATTGAATTACCCGATATGGCCTGAAATAGCGTGGAGATAACTTTAAAGTCTTCCTCACGGCTACAGAATGCTGACGATAAGGCTGTAGCTTAAGATAGACCCAATCATCAATTTCAAATTCTCTTTCTGTATGCTTAGAATCTGTGAACCTCTTCATGTGTTGTTGGGCAAATTCACTTGGCCCTTTCTTTTGGACGTCCCCCTGCAAAACTTCTTAACTAGCTCTCCAAGCTTTCTATTCATGACCTCAGTTTGTCTGTCGGTTTGAGGGTGATAGGAGGAACTTAAATTCAATTTCGTTCCTTGTAACTTGAACAACTCCTTCCAGAACAAACTTGTGAAAGTAGCATCACGATCACTTATGATGGATGATGGCATTCCATGTAGCTTCAATATGTGATCAAGGAATAATTGAGCAACAATGGTAGCAGTGTAAGGATGAGATAAAGAGATGAAGTGCGTTTCGACTTTGCGATGGTGGTAGGCCCTCGATGAAGTCCATGGAGATGCCAGACCAAACCCTTGTGGGGATTGGTAGAGGTTGTAGGAGACCTAGAGAAAGAGAGTTTTCAGTGCTTCCTTAGAGAGCCTACCGGACTACTTTAATTCATCAATAAGACTTTCGAAACACAACTCTATAGCTT
>JAUPMG010266061.1:0-19902 GCA_031762675.1 Pachysandra terminalis
TAACCTCATGAACGTGTGAAGACATCAGCTTGAAGACTGAAGACGTGGACCACTTCATCCGTTTCCTAAAATTAAGGAAAACGGTTAACAGCAATGGCATGGTGGGGGCTGGCGGCCTATGCAAAAACGAGAATGGTAGCTTCTTTTGTGGTTTTGCAGTTCGCATCAGGTACTGCAATGCCATCATGGCTGAGATGATAGTATGCACCAAAGGCATCACCATGGCTCTACACAACGGCAGCAAGAGGCTAATCATCGAGGAAGTTAAGATACTACACGCCCACCGTGAGTCTAACTAGTCTGCATTTGCCACATGTACAACATAAGCCAATAAAGTGACAGATATTTTGGCAGATTTCGCGATAGATGATGGATCTTATTTTTGAAAAGACCCTCCTTTCTTTTGTCTTAAAAATATATTAAGAGAAGACTTTATAGAAGGAGCTACTGCTAGGGATGTTGAATATTTAGTTTAAATTATATATGTTAGAAGGTTAGAAGGTGGCACATAACCTAGTCCTGTTAAAAAAAAATCCCATTAAGAAAAAAAAAATATGTTAAAACATAGTTTAAAATTTTGATTTCATATGAGGTGGGCGAAATGAGAAATGTGGTTTTTTTGAATTGAATTATTTCGTAAAATATTGTACGAAATGGTAGTAGTTTTGGCGAAATTTTTCTACTTTGCTCAAAATTGAAGAAGATCAAGAATAAAGTTTAAAATTTCAGTTTAAACTTTTATACATTGTATTTTTTTAGATGTTAGAATTTGAATCCAATATATTTTGGAAACTTACATACTTTTTTGATGTTGTAACATAAATATTTTATTTATTACTTGTAAGCTTTTGTATTATTTCATATTATTAATCAAAATATTATTTGTTATTTTTTTAAAATTTTTATGTTCATAAATAATATATATTTTAATGAAGATATATTTTTTTATTGACTAACTTTATTATTTATATTTTAGAACTTATTATTTAGTACTCATCAAAAAATAAAAAAAAAGAAAAAAAATTGATTAAAATTAAGTCTATATTAAAATACTTTAAATAAAAAAATTGAATTTATTTTGGTGAAATATCTGAAATTTCGTCAAATTTTGGACCCTTGTTTCGTTCAGTTATTTTAATTAAAAAAAATTTCAATCGAAATTTCGCCAAAATTTTCAGTTTCCTTTGTGATTCCGAAATCATAGAAATTTCCAAAATTTTAAACTATGGTTTAAACGAAGAATTTAGAGCAAGTATAAAATATGTTTTTTTTTTAAATTAAAAAATCATTGTTAGTTATAAAGGTTAATTTTGAAAAATTAAAGAAAGTGGTGGCACACTTTTGAAAAGGGATTTTAAGGTTATTTTAGGCCAGAATCAGATTGATAAGTGTTCTACAGACAAGTTGGTTGCGGGTCGACCCACCCAATAATAAATAGGTTGGACTTCTTAACCAATTTGGTGGTTATGCCTTATTAATGTATATCATACATGCATATATTTTACATCTTAAAAATATATTATTTATTATATAGATTTATAATATTATTTATTTATTTATCATACTATTTAAAAAGAGAATAATTGTTATGATCATCTTAATTATAAATTATAAATATTTTATAATATTTTAACCTTATAAATAATATTTATTTCATGAGTATCTTTAAATTCTATAAATAATTATCTTAATCTATTATGGTCTTCTCATACCTTTTTTCCTCTTTTCTTTGGCTAACAAAAATTATTGATTTTTTCGATTCATTTTCATGACTAAATTACCCTTTCAAAATTATATTATAACTCTCTTTTTTATATGTCATCTCCAAAGTACCCTCAAACTCCAAAAAAAAAGAGTCTGATTAAATAAAAAAATATTTATTTTATATAATTTAACAATAAAAAAGATAATCTCTAAAATTCATCACTTTTATTTACACCTATAATAAAACTACTATATATATATATATATATATATATATATATATATATAAGCTCAATTATAAATTATAAGCACACCAAAAGAGTCATGACCTAATATCCAAACATAAAAAACGACACAAAAACATTATGAAACACCCCCAAATATCATCAATAAATATTAATTAGAAATCTATTAAAATTTCTTAAAAAATCCACCTAAATAAAAATTTTATAACTCTCAATAGTTTAAAATGTTTTAATATTCAAAAAATCAATCTTAAAAAATAATGTATATATATATATATATACTAAAATAGGTATTAGATATTATAAATAATTTTTGGATAAATTATAGAAATCTTCCTTGAAGTATGTGCTAATTACAAAGTCCTCCCTTCACCTTTCTAAAATAACACTTTCCCCTTATTAGAAGACATGTTAATTAAAATAAGGTTTTATTATTGTTTTACTTAAATATCCTCATTTTCTTCTAACTACCATAAGAGAGGTAATTTTGTCTACAACAACGTAAATATGTGCTAACATCAATACATTTCGTAATACTACTTATAGGTAACTTAACAGAAATGAGGTGAGTGTGACTTCCCTTCAAACCATTAGGCTGCGTTTGGTTACCGTCAAAGTGCGTCAAAGGAGAGAAGAAAGTGCACTTTTCTTTTTTCCTTTGTGCATTTGGTTTGCAAGAAAGAGAAAAGAATGTGGGTTCCACTGTTTTCTTAAGAAAACTTATGGCTAAAAAGGTCCATTTTTGTTTTTTCGTTCAATTGATGCGATCTTGCGTTGTCAAAAAATCTGATAAAATTTATTCCCAATTTGCCCTTCACCTACCACTATTTAAGCATAGTGAAACCAAAACTCTAGATCCATCTTCCACTCTCACCCTCTGACAGCGGTGGAACGCCACAGCAACGACGACAGCAGTGGCGGCGAATCACCTCCAATGGCAACCACCCAAATATTCGGCACCCCGACCTCCGGCGACCAATACGAACCCATTAATGCGGTAATCCCTTCTCTCATATCTATGTACTTTGGTTTTATTTGTTATTTTCAATAACTATGTTTACTTTTAGGTAGTAAAAATTATCAAATTAAACAAAATTTTGTTTTATTGTGGGACCCACATGTGATATAAACTGCTTATGTGATTATATGTCATTATAATAATATTTTGTGGGCTTAATATGCTAAATGAATATTTAACATAACATAAATATGATTTATATTAGAAGGGTATAATAGAAAATTGTGTTCAGGATTCGTATGACTTTCTCGCTAACCAAACACATTTTGCAGGATTTTCATTCAGAATCATTCCATTTTCCTGCAACAACTAAACAATAACAATAAACTTACTTTCACTTTATTTTCACAGTACTTTCACTTTCTTTTTCCTTTGACACACTTTGACAGTAACCAAACGCAGCCATAGGGAGGACAATGTTATTTCAAAAAGATAAAGGGAGGTATTTACAATTAATGCATACCTGAAGAGAGGTTTTGTAATTTACCCTATATTTTATTTGCTCAAATTTTTGACTTAGTTATTAAAAACTATATTAATAAAATAAAATAAAAAGAGACACCCATTAAATAAATATATTGACAGGTACCGTAAAGAAAAAGCTAGCTTACACTAGATATATACTAATTATTAGATATAGATTGATAAATCCTATTAATACTTATAAAATATATTAAAATATTTTAATTTTTATATTAACATTCTGATAAATAGAGCCCATTAAGTAGTTGGTCTTAGTTTTTACGCATGCATTTACTATACGTTATGTTTTGGGATTTAAGCCCCATATTTTGGGTTCTTAGGACCAGACTAGATGTTTCAACTTAGAAATTCTTAAATGCCTATAGATGTAAAATTGTTTTAATATTATGAGTATTAATTTTTAGCTAATAACTATAGTTGAAATTAGAAAACAAAAAAAAAAAAAAATTGGATCTCCTAAAATATATATATTAAATATAAACCAATGAATCGTATTAAAATTAAATTATTTTAAATATAATTATAACGAGACACTAGATTTTGACGTGTAAAGAAATCAAACATATATATATATTAGTGGGGTTTTCCTCAATTGGATCGGGTAGGGCTAAAATTGAATCTCATTAAGACTCGAATTGGATGGGATCATTACTAATCAGTTACGGAATCATAAACGTATTTCAAAATAAAATATTGTTCTTATGGCCTTTATTTTAAACCATGAGAGAGGTGAACGGTTGAGTAGGAAAAATGTCCAGTAAAATCCCATGCTTGCTTAGATTCTACGAACAGTTCACTTGTACAAAAAAACAAAAAGACTTTAATGTTTTACTCAGACGACAATGCTTGTCAACTCTGTCTAAACCACCTCCAAACAAACAATCACATTCAAACTTACAAATCAAATTTAATTCTCCTTGTACAGATGAACTTCACGTGAAACCCACATGAAATAACAAACAAATTGTAAGCAGAAACGCAGTGGATATGTCCAAGACAGTGATCTCTATCCTCTGGAAGGCCTGAACATGCAGAGAGGTCAAGCAGAAGACAGAGCTGAAGAGAGACACAATACTGCTCAATGAGAACATATCTCTATCCGACATTCGTCGAACTTCGTTGGCTAAGACTTCGCTTTCCTTGACCAATTCTATTTTGAATGGGTAAATCAATCATTTGTTTGTGTATCCGACATTAATCATCTCATATATATATATATATATATACTTACTAATTGGTGTACCTCCGACATTAATATACCTACTAACTGGTGTACCTGAAAAATACATTTTCTCTAGCTCTCAAAAAAGATATTATATGGATTGGATTACAACGGTCAATCATCCTAAAATTAGGATTCATTTCTTGTCATAAATATTAATCCAATGGATTGACATCATTTTCTATCGCCCATAATGTTGGTGTTTTCCAAAAGAAAACTTTGTTGCTAAAGCTTAGAGGATATTGTTAAATATGTCGTCATTTTAGAGGTGGGAGACAAAAAACTAGAGTACAAGTCGTTCTATCTTGATTTCGACTATATGTTGGCAACATGTCAGGGGACATGAAGGAAATTTTTTAATTCTTTTTTTTAAAATTAAGAAAAAAAAATGTTAGACATTTATTTTTGCACTTTTGATGTAGATATGAAAAATGATATGAACAAATAGCCCAATAATACACTGACACGTGTCAAGCTTATGACTGCCACGTAGTAAGGTCTCTATTGATACCGATAGGTAGAACCCTCGAGAACTTCCTAAGGAAGAGTCTTGGTCGATTCGAGGGACTGGTTTAAGGAATATACCACCAAGACATATATACAGGGAGAAGGTAGTGCGCTACTGTGATGACCCTTTATTACATAAATCACAAGATGATCAACACTACAATGAATATGCAATGAAGCTAAAATCAATAAATATTCTATAACGGGATGCTAGACCCCTTTACAACAGGATGCCGATGGAGAAATACTTCTCAAGTCATACTCGAGGATGCCCACTTGTGATGGGACAACCCTACGGGTTCTTGAGAGTCTCACTTCTGCTGGGACATCCTTTTAAGTCATACTCGAGGACACCCACCTGCGATGGGACAACCCATCGGGTTCTTGAGAGCATTAGAGGTGTGTCTCACGTTCACCAAAGAGATATGTCTCGGTGAACACGTCGATATGAATTTACACCTAAGGGGAGATACAGCCCTGGACGGTGTAAGACGTCGACATGTCGATATGAATTTACTCCTAAGAGGAAAGAGCCCTGGATGATGTAAGATGCCGACACGCCGATTTGAATTTACACGTAAAGGGAGAGATAGCCCTGGACGATGTAAGACGTCGACACATCGATATGAATTTACACCTAAAGGGAGAGACAGCCCTGGAAGATGTAAGGCATCGTTACTCTATGGTAGCATGCGGATACTACCTCCGTCTAGAGCGATGCTCGATGGCGTCGTAGGCGACACTACCTCCATCTTGAGCGATGCTCGATGATGTCGTAGGTGATACTACCTCTGTCTAGAGCAATGCTCGATGACGTCATAGGCGATACTACCTCTGTCTTAGCTCTAGACGTAGAATATGATACTACCTCCGTCTAAGAGCAAAGCTGTAAGACGTAGAAGGTGATACTACCTCCGTCTAGAGCGAAGCTTTAAAACGTAGAAGGCGATACTACCTCCGTCTATGACGTAGAAGGCGATACTACCGCCGTCTAGAGCGAAGCTCTAATACGTAGAAACTGATACTACCTCTGTCTAAAAGCGAAGCTCTAAGACGTAGAAGATGATACTACCCCCGTCTAGAACAAAGCTCTAAGACGTAGAAGGTGATAGTACATCCGTCAAGAACGACGCTCTAAGACGTAGAAGGTAATACATACCTCCGTCTAGAGCGATGCTCAACAACGTAGTGGGTGATACCATAGCCTTCGTCTAGAGGGAACCTAGACGACGTTGAAGGAATGCCTTCGTCTAGAGGGAACCTCGACGACTTAGAAGGTTACACAGTCTCAAAAGTACTAAGGTTCGTGAACCTCGAAAGTATTAAGACTAGTATCCTCGATGGTGTCAAGACTAGACAGTCTCGATGACGTCAAGGCTAAATAGCTTTCATTATCACGAATATCTATTGATCGCCAACGCCCATATTAAGGCGTCATGAGCGTGACATACAGGGGACTCGCCAATCTCTTGACATATCATGAACTATATACCGTATCATGGTTTTCAATGACAAACCTGTAATTCATCAAAACGACTTGTGATTGGTCCACTTAAGAAACTGGGGTACATAATGTGTACTACCCCAGGTGAAAGTTTTAACCACCGTAAAAAACGGCGGTTGGTAACTCCAACTGCAGTTAACGTGTCTCCAAAACTCTGTAAGTAGAGGCTCACTTTCTTGGAATCAGATGATGAAATAGAGGAGGAGAAATCACAAAGAGAGAGACCTTTGCCAAAATTACCAGACCTTTAACTACGTCTGACTTGATCCCTGTTTGGGTACGTAGGTAACCTGCAAAAGGTTTAGTCATAATCTTAATTAGAGCCCTAGGGGTTGAAGAAGCTCTAACACTTTGACCCATTATCTCCTTTAGTTTGGTTTGACCAGTGTTAGACGGTCCACCAGTTTGACTCTTTAGTTCTTCTAGAGACTGGATACAGTTACTCGTTGATTTAGGTTCCCGTCAGTCAGTAATATCATACTTTGTGACTATTCAAAAAATCACTCACTACAAATGTATTATGATGTATTTAGACACTACTTAGGGTTGCTTACAACTTGGGAGAAAACCTATCAAAAAACTCACATTTTCCTAGATTTTTCTATCATTTCTCCCATACTTTTCCTTTTCCCCCTCATGGATATAGCACTTAATTTCTAGTTTTATGTATCTTTAGTTTAACTTATATTCACTTTTAGTTTGGTTTAATTAAATGTATCATCTTTTTTTTATATAACTTATAGACTCAACAGCGTGTAAATTAACCCCCATCGAGTAATGACTTTTAATGTGTAGGCATTTTATTTTATTTTATTTTTATATTTTTTGATGTATTTGAATACATTTAGGCCTTGAGACATGTTTAAAGTTTGAGACAAAAATCCATCAAAAACTTATAATTTTTTCACATTTACCCAACATTTCTATGTTTTTCCACCATATTGGCAACATGTCACCAATACCACTTAACGACATGCTAGGCGACATCGACAATACAAACGTTGATTAAAAGAACATCAATTACTAATGGATGAATAAATTTTTATCAGTTTAAATCTATATTGCGACCGATGTAACCTAAGCTATCTATGATAAAAAATAAACAAAGGTTTTAATGTGAACGATAATAATCCAGATGATGTATTAATAATACTGGCAGCTCCAGATTGCCCAGGCAATTTTCTCACCAGTCAGATTGCCCAGGCAATTTTCTCACCAGTGATATATAAGTGATTCCGTCACATTATATTTTGATAATGAGAAACACTACAAGTGACTTGTGCACACCTTTATTTATTTATTAAATGATTCCACATGCTCCATTTGTCAAAATAGCAAAATGTGTTGATTATCACTTGATCAATTCTAGCCTAAAGACAAATAAATAACCTAGAAATCTCTTCAACATACAGATCTTAGTTAAAAACCAGCTCTCCATTACATAAACTAACAAGATGACACTTGTTTTTTTTTTTTTTCGTCACAATCACAGACCAGACTCTCAATCAGTCTCCTCAAATTCTTCTATTGGTTCCACTCTCTTGTTAGCTTTATACTTCTCCATTTGGTTTTGTAGATTGAAACTTGTATTCCCACCTTGGAAAAGATAAAAGACGTGTACTGAGAGAGAGAGAGAGAGACAGAGTGACGACTCTCACTTTTCCCACTTCTATTGGATGGGTCTCCACTTCTTCAATTTTAACCAGTATTTTTAGTGTCGTCAACGTGTCACGACATGTCAATGATTTCAGAAGTGTCAATACGAAATTCAAGAAAAATCGTTATATTTCTCTTTTTCCTGCAATATGAGAGAAAATATATATATTTAAAAAAAATCTAATAAAATTATTAGAATATAAATAAATAGTTAATAAAAAAATATATAAATAATTTATCTATTTTAATTGAATGTATTATTTTTTGACTTTTTGTACAACTAAAGTCAAGAACTGACAGCTCGACACTACAGCACCAACCCTAACCCCTCTTCAACTAATGATTATGATTAAGAGCGTTTTTTTTTTTTAATGTATTAAAGTGTATTTAGATTTCAATTATGCTCATTTAGGAGTTGGGATCAAAATTCTATCAAAAAACTAAAAAATTTCTCAATTTTTATTTTTCATTTTTTCCCAGATGTTGCAAAATGTTACAGATCTTATCAGTTTGCGACATGGACATTGCAAACTTGATTTTAACACCCTTTTTTTTCTTTACAAGTGGACATTGTCAAAAGCCCAAGTAATTAAATAAATAAATAAACGCACTTTTAGTGGCCATGTCTGAATCATTACATCACACGTACACACACTATACACATATACATACATACATTTATACACATACACATATATTTAAGACATGCATCCACACAAAAGCCAAGTTAGTTTTCACACTGTAATAGGAATAAATTCAACAAAATAACAGCCATTACACATAATCCACATTTTCCAAGTCATTTACTTTTAAACTATAACGAAACATAATAATTTTTATTTATTTAATTTTCTTTATTTCCAATAGGCTGATGCATTTTCTTTTTAATTTTTTACGACTTAATAACATGAGGATCATTAAAGAAGAGAACTGTTTTTTTTAGATCAGCGATTATTTAAGAAAAGAGAATCCCTTATGCAAGAAGACCAATTCAAACAGTTACCCTACAAGAACATTATATTATCATTTGATCTAACATCATAGTTTAAAATTTTGCCAATTTCAAAGATTTCAGAGGTACAAACGAAACCGAAATATCCAAAATTTTAGATATTTCAGCGAAATTTTGATAAAAAATAATTTTTTGATTAAAATAATTGAACGAAATAAAGGGCTGAAATTTCAGCATATTTTGGACAGAAATTTCGGATATTTCGTCAAAATAAATTCCCTTTTCTTTTATTTAAAGTATTTTAATATAGACTTAATTTTAGCCAATCTCTTTCTTTTCTTTTTCTTTTTTTAATAAGTACTAAGTAATAACTTCTAAAATATAAATAATAAAGTTAGTCAATAAAAAGTGATATGTTCATTAAAATTTATATTATTTAAGAACATACAAATTTAAAAAAGCAAAACAACAAATAATATTTTGGTTAATAATGTGAAATAATACAAAAGTTTATAACTAATAAATACAACATTTATGTTGCAACATCCAAAAACATACAAGTATCCAAAATATATTGGATTCAAATTCAAACAATGATAATTGTAATAAATATGAACTATTTTTTTACCATAAAACCCCTCAAGCAATGATAATTGTAATAAATATGAACTATTTTTTAATTATTTATTTTCTGATCTTATTTTGTCTATTTATTATTATTATTTTTTTAATTTTTTATTTTTATCCTATAATTATATAAGATCAATTGGATTTCACAATTTTCATTGATACTAAGCTTCTTTCTTCTTCCATATAAGCATCAATTTTGTTCTTAAGATTATTAAACAAGGTATACAAGGGTAGTTTCGTCCAGAACATATACTGTGGTAAGCAAAAATCAAATATTCCGTTACTTTATTGATAGTTTCTAATGGAAGAGGTTTGATAGTTGCTGTAACATACTTCCAAACTATAGGGGAGGTGTTTGTAATGGCCAAAGTTGAAGGGGGTGCTTGTTGCCATTATGCCAAACTCAAGGTGGTGTGAATGTAATTTACCTTCTTTTTTTTTTTACTTTTAACTAGATTTTAGACTTCATTTCGGCCGAAATATCCGAAATTTCGGCCAAAAATTTCGTTGATAAAGTGAACATTCCTGGCGAAATAAATTTGGACCAAGTAGAAAAATTTTGCTAAAATTTCGGCTATTCATGCACTTATTTCGTGAAATAATTCTATCTGAAAAAACGTCATTTCGAATTTCGACCAACACATCCAAAACCGAAATTTTGCAAAATTTCGCGAAATTTTAGTAAAATTTTAAACTGTCTAACATTTATAAATTGCTCTCACCACTACCCCACCACATTGACCACTCCACCACTACCACCACCACCACCTTCCATGGTGTTTATACTTGGTATCAGACCGAAGATCGTCCCAATCTGATACCAAGTTGGATCGGAATTGGATCAACCAATCCAAACATAGTTCGAAATTTAAAAAAATTAAAATAAAAAGAAATCATAAAATTGTAACAATATAAATACATAAAAACATGTTGAAATAAGTGTCTAAAAACTTATTAAAAATCATTTTACTAACCAATCTTGTTACATTCATGTAACCACCAAATCAAAGCATGTTCGTAGAATTGAAGGTGGAATTGGGGCTGGAATTGAAATTGAGGCCTCCAATTCCAATTTTTCCGTTTGGGAGTGCATTAAGGAATTGGAATTCGAATTCTACATGAATTCCACAGAATTCATTTGTAGGCTATTTTTGAAGCTACCAAAATCATAGGTGGAGGCTGTTAATTGCAATTCTCTACCAGGTGGATTTCCAATGGGTCGGGCCAGTCAGATTTACCACCTCTATCTTTAACGAAAAAATAAAAATTGAAAAAGTAAAAAATTTAAAATTTTAAAAATTAATAATTAATAATTAAAATTATTAAACAAAATAAAAAAATCATTTTTATACCATTCTCATCTTCCTTACTCATCATCCCTATTCCTCATAAGAAAAAATCCAAATTTTAATTATTTTTTGACATCCAATCATGAAAATCTCAATTCTACTCGAGTCCCAGTCTCAATTAATTAAAATTGGGATTACAATTCTTAACATCAATTCCAATTCTTCGAAACAATCGGAATTGATGTTAGAAATTGTAATTCCAATTCCAATTCATTGAGAATTGAAATTTAGTAGAATTGAGACTTTCTCTACCCGTTAAACAATACACGTTTTGATGAGTTTTCAACATAGAGAATCTCTCTTCAACTCTTCTTCCTTGAGATCTAGATTGCTTAGATTCCCCCATACAGAGATTTGATCGTTTAAGTGTGGGTATTATTGTCTGTGGTTCTTGTAATCACACATACCAACATGGGACGTTTTCCGATTCAATAGAGATCTTCTGCTGAAGGTCCGGGTTCGTGTTCATCGAGATACATGATCCAAGTCGTCAACAACCTTCACTAGTATCAGAACCACTACGATTCGTCTTCGTTGAATTGAGTTATGTTGAGAAACCTCATCTAAGAAGCAACCTAGTTGCTATTTTTGCATAAAAGAACATGTACAATACATAGTTGCATCAACGACTAAGAGAGGAATGTTTGTGCAACCATATGTTGAGATCAACATTGTTCTGGGGTGTTGAGTATGAGATTTTAACACTTAAACAATGATGGGTCGAAGATATTAAATTAGGTTTTTAATCGGATTAATTATCTGTTTTTCAAAAACCCAGAATTGTCTTCTTGGTCGATCGAAGAGACTGTTCGATCGACCCAACATGGCCTTCTCAATTGACTGAACGACCGAACAACGACAGACCGCAACATATAGAGATGTTGCAATTTGCGACTAGAGTGTGTTCGGTCGGTCAAAGGATCGACCAGACTCTCCTCGATTGACCAAATAGGAATCCTCTGTCAACCAAAGGACCCCAAAAATTCAAAATAATGTTTAAATAATTTATTTTTAATTCTAATTAAATGTGTGTCTTTTATATGATATATTAAGAGTACCGAGACATGATTTAAATTTTTATTTGCATGATTATATGAGGTTAACATGTAAATAATATCCTAGTTGAGATTATGTAATTTCTAAATGGGTTTTGTATATTAGGAATTAAAAGTAGTATTAAAATTTTATTGTATTAGTGATTATTATGCATTATAACCTATGGTCAAGTGTGTGTTTGATCTGATAAATAAAATATTAATATTAATATTTAGTCATAGATAATGATACAAGATCAACAATATATGTAATGAGATATTAATTAAATATGCAATTTAATTGTAGTAATATGGCCGCTAAGAGTATGTATATTAACTAATTTGATCAAGGGGGAGATATTGGATGGTAAGAACTATGACATATGGCATAAGAAGATCCAATATCTCCTTGATAAGTCTGAGGCTCTAGAAACTTTATCACATAACTTAGCATATTACGAGGAAGAGACCATTCTCTAGCATCGTAGAGAAATGGAAGCCTATTGGGCTTAGGAAAAAAAGGATCGTTGTGCATGATTTACTATATTGAGTAGTATGCACAATGAGCTTATTGGCGAATTCGAGGCTTATAAGACTACACTTGAGATGTAGAATTAGTGTTTTAAATATCGCTTTTATTGGAAATTCGCCACCATTACACTGGGGAAATTTCGAGAGATATTATCGTTTTGGTAGAATATTTCACCAGATTGAGAGAAATAGCAATTAGGAAAAATTTAAAAATTTTAAATGAAACTTCAAAGATTACTTAACCGTACATAAACCCACACAAATAACTTAAAATATAACAATAAATAGCTATGCAAAATGATGAACAAACATCAAGGGATCTAAGTAACATATGCGTTGCCAGCCTGTCAATATAAAATGTGAAGTACCATACATACAAAGTCAAAATACAACTAAATATCATAAACACAACATTGAAACAATTAAAAATCCAATATCCAAGTGCATAAATAGCTTTGCATAGTATAACATCCACATCTATATCATATATAATATTTTCGAATCCTTTCATTAAGTTTTAAGGGATGAAAATCGAAAAATACACATTTCTGACTTCTTTCGGCTTTCATCTATCACAAGTCCCTTAAACTATATCAAATGCATGTTGATGCATTAAATAGATGCATTAACATGCATTTTCAACTTAATAGAACAAGATTTATGCAAAAGAAAGCAATTTAAAACAAGAAAGTTTGAGATGCTACACATACCTTAGAAATCTTCAAAAATGTTGCTTTAATCATCTGCTTCCCTTTTCACTTTTATTAGATTTGTATTAATGGGGGCTTCAGATTTGATCTTCTAAATCAAATCTTGAAGGAAAAAAAAAAGGCTTGGAATGAAATAGATAGGGTTTTTTTGTCAAAGTTGGGGAAATTTCGACTGAATTTCCCCAATGTCAACCATATCCCCCCTTTTATAAAGCCCAAATTCTCAAATTTTCCCCAATATTGGGGAGAAATTGAAATATCGGGAGATATTTCGCCCAAAATCTCGCTAATTTTCCCATAAAAGAGATATTACCTTGGAGATATTATCTCCAAGAGGGGAGAAAGAAATTCCGTCGAAATTTAAAATACTATGTGGAACGCACTGAAACTCATGTTCGCTTGTACTTCGGCTACCAGATTACGTGCACTAACGATGAAATTTGAGACCTACAAGATGGCTCCTAGCGAGAGCATGGTTGAGTATCTTAGGAAGACGCTTATGATACCAGATCTGAAAGCCACAGGGAACAACCTAACAAATGAGCAGCAGATTCTCGTTGTTCTGAGATCCCTACTTGACTCGTGGGAGTACATGAAGCTCACTATGACGCACAATGAGAATATTAAAACATTCAACAACCTGACGCGTCATCTTCAGCTCGAGGCAGAGCGTCAGACCTCTAACATCACTGCGCTCTTAGCCGAACCAGCGAAGCGCAAGACAACTAGGTCTAGGCGTAAGCGCAAAGGTAAGGCACCCCAACAGGGGAAACAGTTGAGAAGGCGCCAAAAGCAGGAAAAAGTACCAAGAGCCCTAGAGGGAAGCGAGGTAGAAAGAAAGACATGTCCAAGGTGATCTTGTACAACTGTGATAAGCTCAGACACTTCGCTCGTGATTGCACTGAGCAGAAGTAGGTACGAACTGACCCAACATTTAGCTATTGTCGCATTGTTTGCACAGATATCTTATTTGCTCATTCTAGTCCTGATTGGATTGTAGAGTCCAGAGCGAATAGACACATAGCCAAAGAGAGATGGGTTCGTGGATTACAGACGGATACCAACAAGGAGTCAGAAAGTATACATGGGAAACAATACCAGCGTGGATGTCCTAAGAGTTGGCACGTACCTGCTGAAGACGTGAGAGACCCGCGCACTAATTGCTTCATGGTGTACCTTATGCACCCACCATTGCCGTAGTCTCGTCTCAGTAGTAGAGTTATTTAAACTAGGTTTTCTGTCATTTTCATTAAAGATTGCATTTCCATTTCTTTAGAATCGGTGTTAAATGGTAAGGCATTTGTTTCTAATGGTCTGTTTAAACTTGATATTGATAATTCAAGTGATGCAAATTTGATTTCTAATGTAACTTCCCATGATGATGTTATTATTTCTGATTCATTGAGATGGCATACAAGATTAGGCGACATAGTACTAGAGAGGATGAACCGTTTGGCTAAACAAGTCTACTAGGATCACTTGCCAAGGTTCGGTTACCCGTTTGTAAGCATTGTTTGGCCAGTAAGTCATGTAGGAAACCATTTGGTAAGACAGTGAGAGCAAACGTTCCTTTAGAGTTGGTCCATTCTGAAATATATTGACCAATCAATGTTAGGACCCACCACAGAGAGTCCTATTTCATCACATTCATCGATGATTACACGGGATACGGTTGCGTACTTGATTTTTCACTAGTTAGAAGCATTAAACTGCTTTAGACGCTTTGTGGCGGAAGTCGATAACCAATTGGATGACACATGAAGTGTCCCCGTACCGATAGAGGATGCGAGTATTTATTTGATATGTTTCTAGAGTTATATGAAGAAAAGAGAATATGTAAGCAATTGACAAAGAGCATGAACCGTACTTTGTTAGATATGGTGAGGTTGATTATGGCACATGCGTCCCTACCCATTAGTTTTTGGGTGACGTACTGATAGATGCGGCCTACATATTGAATCGTGTCCCTACAAAGTCAGTTCCTAGCACACCATATCAGTTATGGACAGGTAGAGTGCATGGCCTAACTCACATGAGGCCATGGGGATCGACAGGTTATGTGCCTCCCACCAAAGAGGGAAGCTAAACAAGAGAGTCGTTAAGTGCATCTTCGTGAGATGCTCAGAGCACTCTAAAGGCTACGTCTTTGTCCGTGAACAGACCGACAAGGGTCCAACACAAATTGACTCACATGATGTAGAATTCATTATGGATGATTTCCTAAGCATTTAGAGATCAGGGATGAATCTGGAGCTTTTCAAGATGAATGAGTCATAGTTGGGATCAACGGAGATCACCCCATATCCAAACACCAATGAGAATGCCGGTTCTCAACAGGATCCTATGGATTCAACGGATGTTGTGGACAGTGGGAGTGGATTACTGCCTAGTGGGAGTGTCCGAGAGGATACAGATTTCTACAACCTCATGCGTAGAATTAGTCGTTGATAGAATCCTCGTACTCATTTTACAATTGAAGGTGAGTCGTTCATGACTGCCACATTAGATGATGATGAGCCCGGTTCATACCGAGAGGCGTTATCATCACCTACTTCGCAAAAGTGAATGACTGTTATGCAAGATGAAATGACTTCCATGGAGAAAAACCAAGCCTGAGAACTTGTTGATCTTCCCCTTAGACATAAGACAATTGGAAACAAGTGGGTTCTAAAGGTCAAGCACAAGGAAGATGGAAGTGTAGAGAGATACAAGGTTCGTCTCGTGGCGAAAGGTTATACCCAGAGAGATGGTATATATGAGGAGACGTTTCACCAATAGTGAGATTTGCCTACATTCACCACTCTGGCTATTGTTGTACACCTAGATTTGGAATTCTACCAGATGGATGTCAAAACTGTGTTTTTTAATGGAGAACTGGATGAGAAGATCTATATGGATCAGCCAACAGGTTTCATTGTCGAGGGGCAAGAGTGTAGAGTATGCAGACTTAAACACTCATTATACAGTCTAAAACAGTCATACAAGAAGTGGTATCTTTGATTCCATCGAGCCATTATAGAGTTTGTTTCACAATGATCGTGGAAGACCACTGTGTGTAAGTTAGACATCATGGTAGGAGCTTTCGTATCTTGTCGTTGTACGTTGACAACATTTTGATAGCAGAGAATGACAAGGAGATGATTGTTGCCACTAAAGAGCGATTTTCCTTCAGTTTTAAGAGGAAAGATGTAGGTGAGGCAGACTACGTGCTCAGAGTTAAGATTCATAGGAATCGCGCAAAAAGGCATCTTTGTTTGTCCCATGAGAACTACATAAGTAAGGTACTTAAACGTTTCAGAATGCACGATGTAAACCCATTGATATTCTTTTCGAGATGGGTGCTTCATTGCATCTTGGTCTTTGTCCAGAGACAGAGAAAGAGAAGGAACAAATGACTTGTGTTCTCTATGCTAGTGCTATAGGTAGTCTGATGTATGCTATGATGTGTACTCGACCTGATATTAGTTTCGCGATTGACTTAGTTAACCATTACCAGAGTAACTTAGGGCAGACTCATTGAAAGGCAATAAAACGTATTCTTAGATATCTATGTGGGACATCAGATTACACGGTTTGCTTCCAGGGAGCAGATTTGCAGTTACGAGGCTACATTGATTCAGACTAGACAAATGCTCCAAACGGTTGAGAGTCGGCGTCAAGATGCACATTCTTGCTAGGTGGTGGAGCCATCTCTTGGAGGCCATCTCTTGGAGTAGCAAAAAGCACGTGTGTGTCGCATTGTCCACTATTGAGTCAAAGTACATAGCTTGTTGTGCAGCTAAGAGGTCATATGGCTTAGGTGATTCTTACAGGATCTTGGAGTTTTTAGAGCCAACGTAGGGCCGATCACCATCAATAGTGATAGCATGGTAGCATTGACCTATGCCAAGGACCCCAAATATCATGGTAGGACGAAGCATATCGACATTCGCTATCATTATATCAGAGACAAAGTTGCACATGGAGACGTGTTCCTTACACATATCCCTACTCAGCAGAAGGCAGCTGATCCCATGACAAAACATATAGTTAGACAAGCTTTTAAGGTTCATGTTAGAGAGATGGGATTACGTACATTTGATATGAACACATCTTACATTATATTTCATGCATGAGAATTTAATAGAGTTTATCTTTTCATAAAGCATGAGACTGTGTATTACATGCACACAGTACATCCATATTATGAGGATATGGATTCGATATGCCACCAGGCTAGTGGTCGGCTTCTCACATAGTGATCAGCCCTGGTGCATGCATTACGAGCAGGTTGAGACATAAAAAGGACTTGTGACGTCAGAGACATTTAGAGGACTATGAGTTATATGTCGTCCTGGGAGAGCTAGGATAAGATTCCTTAAGGAATCGAATATTACCCGATAAAACCGGATGTGGGATCTTAATCAAGGCGTTTGAGAGTTGTGACTTGGATTAAGGAACTCGAGTTAGGTACATAGATTGCGACTAGACTAAGATTCGTACAGTGTTGGAGGTTGAAATACTCTTAGTTGGGCCTAGAGCTCCGTTGTAGCATGTGTTGCATACCACATGCTATAACAACGTTTCTTTTGAAAGCAAATGAATGGATCCCTATTTCCTTGCTATGTGAGATCAAGATGATCCTAGAGTGGATGATCTTATACCCTTACTACCTTCGATTATATCGTGAAATTAGATTTGATGAGTGCTACTCTAGCTTACTTTCCTATGACCATGCATCATACGGTCTAACGAGGGTTTGTCTGCGAAAGCAGTTAGGTCGAAGCTAAATAGCATTTTGCATAGGGAATAATATTTGGCATCATATTCAGAGAGATACGATTCATTAGGATATGTACTCATGTTTTAAAATTATCATTTTGATGTTTCACATCTTTTACTTTATGTATCTGACACATATATAGACTATATGAATTATTTTAAATGAGCACATTAATATGAATATAGTAGTTAAGTATAGAGATCTAAGCTTGTGCTCATTAGGGATTAGAAATACTCAATCCGATATGGCCAAATGAGTCTGGGGCAAAGGCTAGACTTTTGAGAGTATCTCCATGTCAGTTTTAAGGAACTTGATATGGAGTCGCTCACCCGTTACTTTGTGCTCGTCAGTCACACACTCAACGACATGTTTGATTAATATCCATAATAAGAAGATAAGATGTACATGAGAGAGATGCACACCCTGTGCCCACTATAGACAAGTAGGAGATGTTAGATTTATGTGTTGGGTTAACCCGGTTGGCTCGACCCGTTTGGGCAGACCCAATTCCCTACTTAAATATGGGACGTCCATGCTTGGTGTGAGACCAAGTGTGACTCATCCTCCCTACCCCATTAAACAATACACTTTTTGGTGAGTTTCCAACCTAAAGAAACTTTCTTCTCTCTTCATCTATTCTTCCTCCTTGAGATTTGGATTTCTTAGATTCCCATATAAAGATCTAATCATTTGAGCGGGTATTATTGTTCATGGTTCTTGTGATCACACATACAGACGTGGGAAGTTTTCCGGTTCAATATAGATCTTCTGCTGCAGATCCACATTCGTGTGCATCGAGGCACGTGATCCGGGTCATCAACAACCTTCACCTTCTAATTCCAAGGTATCCCTCCATAATTCTAATTTTGAATTTATTCCTTTAGTTTAGTAAACCAAAGCCAAATCATCTGCAAAGCACATACACTTAAGCACCTCTTGAATATGAGCTATTGATTTGTTCATAATCAAAGTAAAAAAAGATAAAAGACTCAGTTATTCTTGATGTAAACTTATATTAGAAAGATGGTTTGAAATATCGGATCGTATCAACCGATACAATCGATATGTATCGTGTATCGACCTGATCAATACGATACGTACTCATAGGATACAATAAGAGTAAAAAAGCACCATATCGGTCGATATATGTGCTGTATCGACCAATATGGTTCGATAAATATAGATTATCAACTGTATCGCTTGATACAGTCGATACATGTATTTTTAAAATAAAAAAAAAATAGAATCAAAGAGGGAAAAGAGAGAGAGAGAGAGAGAGAGAGAGAGAGAGAGGTACTTGCTAGTGAAGAGAGAGAAGGAGAGGGGACCTGCTAGCTGAGGTGAGTGCTAATCTTCCTCATTTTTTTCTTCTTTCTTCTTCCTCTTTTTCTTCCTCTCATTGACTTCAGCAAATGCTAACATCGGGCTTAAAAGTTGAAAGATATGATTCGGTACACCGCCAGTGTACCGAATGCATATCTAAGTAATAAGATATGATTCGGTACACCGTCATTGTACCGAATGCATATAGATTAACCACTTAAATAAATTAACTTCTATTTATATATTAATTTATGTGATTTCAATATATATTT
>JAUPMG010266076.1:0-19900 GCA_031762675.1 Pachysandra terminalis
CTGTCCAAATAATTATTTAACATTCAAAATTCATATCGGGTCAGTCCAGATAATTATTTAACATTCAAAATTCATATTGGGTCAGTCAAGACAATTATTTGACATACAAATCTCATACCTGGACTGTCCAGATAATTAGTTTACATTCAAATTTCATATCGGGTCAGTCCAAATAATTATTTAACATTCAAAATTCATATTGGTCTAGTCCAGATAATTATTTAACATTCAAAATTTATTGTTTTTTAAAAAAAACTCATAAATTGGTTTAGGGTTATTGAAGGATCCATATTGGATCCTCTGATCTGACTCATTTGAAACCGAGTCAAATCGTCGGGACTAGACAATCTAATTAGGTTTTAGATTGAGTCAGAGAACTTTAGCAATTTAACCTATAACCTGCTTACGAAAATCAAGGTGGCATCTCAGGCCGAGCACTCACCCGAACCGTGAACAACCACAAATTGACTTCCAGACTACGACTCTAGTTTTGGTTCCAACCTAAAAGGATGACTTGGGAAAAATAAATCCCTTCTACTATCTCCGTTCGGACATGGACCTCTTCTACACTAACGACACTGATAGAACTTAACGGAAATCATCAATTTTTACATGTTTTAGAGTATTTTTCCCTTGTATTTAAACCTACCACACCACAACCACCTGCACCATCACCAACACCCCACTACCACTGCTATCACCGCCACCACCACCCGCACCATCACCACCACCCACCACTACTACCACCAACACCACCACCCCACCACCACCCCACAAGCACCACCACGACCCCACTACCAACACCAGCACCATTGGTTGTGGTGGTGGGGTGGTGGTGGTGGTTGGGTGGTGGTGGTAGTGGTGGTGGTGGGGTGATGGTGGTGGGTGTGGTGGTGGTGGTAGGTTTTAAATACAAGGGAAAAATAATCTAAAACATGTAAAAATTGATGATCTCCTTTAAATTCCGTTAGTGCCGTTAATGTAGGGGAGGTCTATGTCTAAATGAAGATAGTAGAGGGAATGTATTTATTCTTTTGAAAAGAATAGGGGAGGCATATGGGTATTATAACAAACCTCAAGGGAGGTTTGTGAAATTTACCCAAATATGTATATTATGACTCAAACAAAAATATAAATTATTACCAAAATATATATATATATATATATATATATAAATAAATAAAATTTCTGTGACCGTCCATTAGAAACAGTCAAAGACCAACCAAAACCATATAAAAAGTGTGGGTTGCTACTGCTTGCGAACCAATGCTAATATTCTAATGACTAGGAACTTAACAAAATTTTGAGTAAATTAGTAAAGCAGAGGAAATATAAAGAAAACTTCCCAAAGTAATTGGGGTCAGCAAAAACTGATTTTATAATCAGTTGCAACAATGTTCAATGTCCTATTATACACTCTTTTACTAAAATTAAGTCTTCCATTTATCCTAGATAAGCAGGGCCACAACAATCCCAAACACCAATACTGATACAATCCAAATCTGCAATCTAAATGGCTAATTCAAGAGTATGACCAGTAGACAAAAGAAGCAGAACATACCATCCACACAACACAGCAAATAAGCCGTGTTCCAAGTTTTTAGAATTACATGAAGTCGAATTTCTGCTGAATTGATTTCACTTGTCTGTCTTTGGAAACGTTGTTCACTAGACTAACCATCACCTTTCCGAATCATGCACTCTAATTTAAGACTAATGGGATTTTAGCATAAGTCACAGAAGCATTTCGACAATAGCTTCTGTGACTTCCATCTGATAGCCTCATTTAAGAAATTTTGTCAAATAACTTCAATTCAATAATTTATTTCAAAGTGATTTAGTTCACTATAAATTAATTGAAGTAACACAATATTTCATCTTCTAGTCAGTCAATATTTCATTAATGTTCTTTATTAGCAATCCCATATAGAAGACAAACAAAAAGTAGAAGAAACCCTAAACTTTAGCAGTAAAATTTCAAAAGAAATTAAAAATAAATAACAGCTAACCTAGATAGAGAGGTGAGGGCAACGGCGACCGAGGTGAGGGTGTCGGAGAGATGAGGGCATCGGAAGGGAGCAACAGACGGCAAGAAAAATCTAATCGGACGGCGAGCAAACGTATGGCGGTGAGCAATGGAGAGGGACGAAGATCTCGCGCAGGGTGGGAAAGAAAAGGGGAAGAGAAAGGGAGCGGGAAAGAAAAGGGGTAGACGTGGGGGTGTATAAAAGACCTTTGTCGGCGTTCTTTATTCGACCGCTGTTCTAAATCGGTTATTTGTCGGCGGTCCAATAAAAACCACTGCCAATGGTCTCTAATTCTTCGATGATCTATATTAGGCCCACTGACAAACATAATTAAACTCGACGGTTTTATTATACTACCGAGAGAAAAATATATAACGGCGGTCATTATATGACCGTCGTTAAATACTGTCGTTAAATCCTTCGTGTTTTGTAATGGGGTGAGAGTTACAACTTAAACTTGGGGACTCCATTGAGATTTCCAGGTTTGCGATGTGACAAAAGTGGTATCAAAGCCTAGGTCTTATGTTGCCAATCAATTCCATAAGTTTTTGATGTGATGATATTTCAAATGTTTTCTTTGGGCTGATATTCCAAAAGTTTTCTGTGTGCTGATTGTTTATTCTAACATTGGCTGTTAAACTTAATTGTGGGCATATTTCTTTTTTCTTAAACAAACTTACTAATTATCTTGTTTTCACAATGGCTAGTAGAAGAAGAGGTAACATGGATGCTAGTACAACGGGAGGTGATGATCAAGATCCACAAGTTGCTGGAGTTTACCAAGCATTGGGAGAGATGGCTCCAATGATGCAACAATCACAAGGTCAATCAATACTATGACAATCTGAAGCACAACAGAACACCCATAGCATCGAGAAGTTCAAGAAGCTTGAACCTACTGTTTTCAAAGGGACAACTGATCCGAAGGAAGCACAAGCATGGATAGATTCCTTGGAACACATCTTCGAGGTGATGGAAGTGGATCAACAAGAGAAGGTTCGTTTTGTTGTATTCATGATAGAAGGTGAAGCAAGAAGGTGGTGGAAATCCGTCTTGGAGATAGCATTAATTCAAACTTGGACCAACTTTAAGATGAGATTTTATTTGGAGTATTTTTCTAATACTATTAGAAAGGAAAATGAGTTGGAATTTAAGAAGCTAGAACAAGGATCCATGACCGTACTGGAGTACGCCGCAAAGTTTACGGAGTTTTCTCAATTTGTCACTTATGTGGTAGATTAAGAAGAAAAGAAAGCACTTAGGTTCGAAAGCGGACTAAGGACTAGCTTCAAGAGTAGACTGATTGTGTAGGAATTCATGGAGTATCACAAAGTGGTTGATTGTGCTCGTAAGGTGGAGAAGGATATATAAGAATTTCATAGGATTAGCGACCTGAAAAGAGAGAGGAATTCCAGAAATTACCAAGCCGAATTGTAGAAAAGACAAAATACACAAGAATCAATGGATATTCTACGCTTTACTCCGAATATGAAGTGTTACAACTGTGGAAGGAATTGGCACCATTAAAAAGATTGTTAGTTTCCAAAGAACCAACAACGAAACTCATTACAAGTGTCACAACAGCAGCAAGCTCAACAAGGGAAGGTCTATTCCGTAGAACAACAAAAGGATGAAGTAATTGAAGGTACTGTTTGAATTCAGCAAGTGTTGAAATTTTACAAAAATATAATCAAGTTAAGTATCCTAAACTTTTCCGATAAGGTAAGGGAATTTTGAGGACAAACTTTTCTTAAGGAGGGTAGATTGTAATAAACCAAACCAAAATAATAGGGTTAATGTGTAAATAATATAAAACCAGGGGTTAATTTGAAATTTTCGTAACAACTGTCATTTTTGACTTTTGACCGATTGTGATCGGTGGGTTGTACAATAAGAAACTAGGTACATCATACACAGTCATTACTTCTAAAGTTATGACATATGGTTAAGATCTTGTAGGGATCTTAAAATATAAATTAATGGCTAGGATCTTGTAGGAGCTTTCAATATAAAATTAATGACTGAGATTTAAATCTAGGAATTAGAAAGACCCTCTAATTAGAAAGGATTTAAATAAAGAAGTAAATAGTAACTACCAACTAAGAATAAGAGACTAACTCAAAGGTTAAAGAATTAGTAAGTATTCTCTACAAACTAGAATAACAACTATTTAAACTAATGCTAGGATTCTAAACAAGAATTAGTAAGAAATCAATAATAGAAAGGAACAGATATTGGATGGAAAACTAATCTAAGGGCTGAGATTCAAACAAACTAATATAAGGGATTAAGAGTTTTATAGTTTCTAAGTGCCTATTTAAACTCAAGGCCTTGGGAGGTTGAATCATCACTTGAAGAAGAAGAAGAAGAAGAAGAAGAGCAAGATGTGTAATTCTCTACACCAACCTTCAAATCAAGGTAAGTATTCAAGCATAACTTTATTTTTGATTTTAATAGGTGTATAAGGTTACTTTCTTTGAGTATGAAGTACGTACTTAGTTTTAAAAACTATTTTATGAGTTTTAAAGCTTGGACATGGTAAGTTTGAATGGAGTTATGATTTTCTAAGTTTATGTATTGGATTTTGTGCGAAATTCAATATTATGGGGGGTTACTAAATCATGTTTTATGTTTAAAGATTAAGAGGTTGCAAAAACAGGTGGAATTGACGAAACCGCATGGTTCGGCCACCTCCTCGGCTCGTCGAACCGTACGCCTAACCAACCCTCGACGATCATCTCGACTAGCTGAAACTTCACCGAGCCCCAATGGCTGATTTTAAAGCCCCTGGATTTGTCACCGAATAGAACTCGGCGCACCAAAGTGTACGCCGAGTATCATAAAGGGAAATTTAAGTTCTTCGATTTGTCACCGAGCCCAAACTAGGCGCAACAAAGACCATATCAAGCCAGACATTCTGACCAAACCCCGAAACCCAAAAACCCAGAAGGGGGGATTCGGCGACCTCCTTGGCTCGCGGAAAGCTCAACGAACCCACTCGGCCATCGGCGCGCCGAGAATGCTCAAACTTGTCCTTTGTGATTGAAATTTCACATACTACCCTATTTTGATCTAATCAGACTGGTTATGATGTTAGTTTTGCTCAATGATTATTTCATATGCTCACTTCTTTAGGGACCTATTTACTATGTTTGATGAAGACGTGATATTTGACATGCTTTCAGATTACTCGCATATTCATTTCTATCATGTTAATAAGACTTATTAGACATTGTACACATACTTTGATTGCTTAGTTAATGCGCACATTCTCACTTGCACATCATTAGATCTTTTTGGCTTCATGACCTTGGATTTGATCTAAATGCCCTACCCCTAACATGAATCCATACTTCTTGAAATCATGATGATCATGAGATTATTATGATCTGGAAATCATAATAGGTGAGGAGACTTATATTTTATGCGTTGAGGAAACGTACATCCCAGTAGACCATATTGTTTGTTTTCTCCCAAGGTGAGGGATAGGTTCTATGTTATAATCCCAAAAGACTTGTGGTTAGATGACAGGTGAGGGCCAGTAAAGCCAACCCAATATCTGAATCATGTGAGTGAAACTCTGTTAGTAGATCGGCTAATGTATGGTTCTCAAAGGAAGTTTTGGGCAATGTCTTGGGATATTCCCTTTGATTGAAAATAACGCGAGGGGATTGTTCCCTTTAGATTGAAATCCCTTGAAACTATGTTGCGCCCATAGAATAATCTACTATTTCAGCCAAGTATTTGGGGATGGTTTCTGAGTGAGCAAGCTTGGGTAGTATGATTGAGATCATGTGTGAAACCTATACTAAACGAATACTATACATCATACCTATTTCCTATTAGATTGTTTTCTTAAATCATATATGGTGATTATACTTGCTAGGTGCACAACATGTATTAATAATTGAACCAGCATATTTCATATTACATCATATTGCATGATTATTCATATCACATGATTATTAGCATACACATCACATATTTATTGCATATTGATCACAAATCACATGTTTCACTTATTAATTGTTTATATGGATTACCATTGGAGAGTGGCATTGTCCCTACTTCAATCTTAAATATTATTAAACCTGTTTACTTACAAAGCTAGTGTAGCTTAAGCTTTCTAGCACAACATATTTTAGGACCTATAGATAATGGACATAAGGACCATGAGGACCAAGATGGAGGACTAGGATGCTTTGAAGATATTAGTTATTATTAGGGTTTTACTTGATTTTAGTAGAACTTGTAGTAGGGTTTATTTGCTGTAATTTAGTACTTATTTGGTTTCTAGTAGTTAATAGGGATTGAGTTGAAGCATGAGACTAGTATTATTTTCTTTTCACTGCTTTTTGTTTGAAGAATGTTTTGTGATGGATATTATCTTAATAATATTACTTTTCTATAACTTTATCTAATATAATATCCTACTTAATTCAATGAATTTTGCTATTAATTGCTTATCTACTCCCATATGGATATGGGGTGAGAGTTACAACTTAAAATTGGGGATTCCATTGAGATTTCTAGGTTTGGGATGTGACAAAAGTGGTATCAGAGCCAAGGTCTTATGTTTTGAATCAATTCCATAAGTTTTTGATGTGATGATATTTCAAAAGTTTTCTTTGTGCTCATATTCCAAAAGTTTTCTATTTGTTGATTGCTTATTTTAACATTGGCTACTAAACTTAAGTGTAGGCAGATTTCTTTCTTCTTAAACAGACTTACTAATCATCCTGTTTTCAGAATGGGTAATAGAAGAAGAGGTAACATGGGTGCTAGTGCAACGGGAGGTGATGATCAAGATCCACACCTTGCTGGTGTTTACCAAGCCTTGGGAGAGATTGCTGCAATGATGCAACAATCACAAGCTCAATCAATACCACGACAATCTGAAGCGCAACAGAACATCAGTAGCATCGGAAAGTTCAAGAAGCTTGGACCTATTGTTTTCAAAGGGACGACCGATCTAATGGAAGCACAAGCATTCATAGATTCCTTGGAACACATCTTCGAGGTGATGGAAGTGGACCAACAAGAGAAGGTTTGTTTTGTTGTATTCATGCTTGAAGACGAAGCAAGAAGGTGGTGGAAATCCGTCTTGGAGATAGCACTAATTCAAACTTGGACCAACTTTAAGGTGAGGTTTTATTTGGAGTATTTTCCTAATACTATTAGAAAGAAAAAGAGCTGGAATTTATGAAGCTAGAAAAAGGAACCATGACCGTACCGGAGTATGCAACAAAGTTTATGGAGTTGTCTTTATTTTCCATTTATGCGGTAGATGAAGAAGAAAAGAAAACAGTCAGGTTCGAAAGCCGACTAGGGACTGGCATCAAGAGTAGACTGATCGTGCGGGAATTCATGGAGTCTCACAAAGTGGTTGATTGCGCTCGTAAGGTGGAGAAGGATATACAAGAATTTTGTAGGATTTGAGACCTGAATAGTGAGAGAGGAATTCCAGAAACTACCAATACGAATTGTAGAAAGGACAAAAGACACAAGAATCAATGAACATTCCACGCTTTATTCCAAATATGAAGTGTTACAACTATGGAAGGAATGGACACCATAAAAAAGATTGCCAGTTTCCAAAGAACCAATGGCGAAACACATAACAAGTGCCACAACAGCGACAAGGTCAACAAGGGAAGGTCTATGCCGTTGAACAAGAAAATGATGAAGTAATTGAAGGTACTGTTTGAATTCTACGAGAGTTGAAATTTTACCGAAATATAATCAAGGTAAGTATCCTCAACTTTTCCTGTAAGGTAAGCGAATTTTGAGGACAAAAGTTTCTTAAGGAGGGTAGATTGGAATAACCCAAACAAAAATAATAGGGTTAATGTGTAAATAATATAAAACTAGGGGTTAATTTAAAAGTTTAGTAACAGCTGTCAAGTTTGACTTTTGACCGATTGTGATTGGTGGGTTGTACAATAGGAAACTAGGTACATCACACAAAATCGTAACTTCTGAAGTTATGGCATGTGTCTAAGATCTTGTAGGGATCTAAAAATATAAATTAATGGCTACGATCTTGTAGGAGCTTTCAATCTCTAATTAATGACTGAGATTTAAATCTAGGAATTAGAAACACCCTCTAAGTAGAAAGGATTCAAATAAAGAAGTAAATAGTAACTAACCAACTAAGAATTGGAGACTAAGTCAAACGTTAAAGAATTAGTAAGTATTCTCTACAAACTATAATGGAAACTATTTAAACTAAAGCTAGGATTCTAAACAAAAATTAGTAATAATAGAAAGAAACCAATATTGGATGGCAAACTAATCTAAGGGTTGAGATTCATACAAGCTAATCTAAGGGTAAAGATTAAGAGTTCTATAGTTTCTATTCCTAGAGTTCCTAAGTGCCTATATAAACTCAAGGCCTTGGGAGGTCGATTCAGCACTTGAAGAAGAAGAGGAAGAAGAAGAAGAAGAAGAAGAAGAAGAAGAGCAAGAGGTGTAATTCTCTACACCAACCTTCAAATCAAGGTAATATTCAAGCCTAACTTTATTTATGATTTAATAGGTTTACAAGGTTACTTTCTTTGAGTATGAAGTATGTTCTGAGTTTTCAAAACTAATATTTTGAGTTTTAAAGCTTGGACATGGTAAGTTTGAATTGAGTTACAATTTGTTGAGTTTATGTATTGGGTTTTGTGTGGAATTCAAATTTATGGGGGGTTACTAAATCTTGTTTTATGTTTAAAGATCAAGAGGATGCAAGAACAGGTGGAATTGACCAAACCGTGAAGTTCGACGACCTCCTCGGCTTGTCTAACCGTACACCGAACCAACCCAGAAACCCTCGGCGACCATCTCAACTCGCCAAAACCTCACCGAGCCCCACAGGCTTATTTTCACCCCTAGATTTGTCACCGAACCAAACTCAGCTTACCGAAGTGTACGCTTAGTGTCATAGAGGGAAAGTTAAGTCCCTGGATTTCTCACTGAGCTCAAAGTCGGCGCACTGAAGACCCCACTGAGCCTGACATTCTTACCAAACCCTGAAACCCAGAAGGTGGGATTTGGCGACCTCTTTGGCTCGCTGAAAGCTCACCGGACCCACTCGACGACCCCTCGGCTCGCCGAGAATTCCCAAACTTGTTCTTTTGGTTTGAAATTTCACATAATAACCTATTTTGTTCTAATTATACTGATTATGGCGTTTGTTTTGCTCAATTATGATTATTTCATATGCTCACTTCTTTATGGACCTATTTACTATGTTTGATGAAGATGTGATATTTGACATGCTTTCACATTACTTGCATATTCATTGCTATCATGTTAATAATACTTATTGCACATTGTACGTACACATACTTTGATTTCTTAGTTAATGCGCTCATTCTCATTTGCACAACATTAGATCTTTTTGCGTTCATGACCTTGAATTTGATCTAAATGCCCTACCCCTAACATGAATGCATACTTATTGAAATCATGATGGTCATGAGAGTATTATGATCTGGAAATCATAATTGGTGAGGAGACTTATAGTTTTTGCATTGAGGGACCGTACATCCCAATAGACCAAATTTTTTGTTTTCTCCCAAGGTGAGGGATAGTTTCTATGTGAATCCCAACAGACTTGTGGAAAGATGATAGGCGAGGGTCAGTAAATTCCAATATCTAAATCATGTGAGTGAAAATCTGTTAGTAGATCGACTAATGTATGATTCTCAAAGGAAGTCCTTGTCACACCCTGGATCTCGTGACATGATTCCCGATGAGGGATAGCACGAATCTCGAGCCCTCGCAGGAGCAAGACACAAGTAAAAATAAAAGTAATAGATGCCTTTATTAAATCAGAGTGTGGAAGCTAAAATGGTAAAACAATAAAGTCAACTATGAATCTAGTGATCAATGACTTCAGCAGAGTCATGACTTGCCAAGCCTATTAACCAACATAATCTAAACAAAACTATTACATCTCAAGCCCTCGCAGGAGCAACAAACTAAAATGGAAATAAAGGAAATCAAGTATGCAGCAGGTAGCACATCAATTTCCATCACCTTTCACCTAACATGCAATATGAGAGGTTGCATGAGCTAGGAGGCTCAATATGAAATTCAGCAGTTACCACCCCATATGGAAATACGATATCAACATGGATTAGTATCATAAATCACAGGCATTAGATTAGTACGACAATCATAATAACAATGAATATTTTAGTACGAGATGAAATGATATGAATGAGTCAATCACATGTCCTATAATGAATGCGATGAGAAGAAACACACAAATAATGAAATGAATGCACAATGAATGTACTAAGACTAAAATCTCCTGATAAGTGGACCTCACGTGTAGCTTCTCAACAACAATAACCAATTTAGGACATGGTCCAAGGAACTGTCGGAAGTCCCCTCTCCGTTCCGAGCGCTAACCCATGGCACGAAGGCTACCATACAACTAATTTATGAGTGTACCATACTCGAGGAATAGCGAATCAGTATAGGAACTCACAAGTATCCTACCAGTGGGCCCTTTCACCCCACGGGGATATAGTCAATCCAACCGGAGGCATCGCAATTGTTTCTCCGTAGATTTCCACCTCCCAATTCACTTATCACTTGATATCAGCCTAGTATGTATTGTATTAAACTAAGATATCAAATGAAGGTCAACAACAGAAACTATCCGCGCGCCCATACAAGCAGATAATCTGATTGCAAACATTCATAAGCTTCTTATTAGTGATAAAACAACATCGAGACAACACCACAAACCTTATCCGTCGCTGCCCAGTTGACCAGACAAGCTATCAGTACATAACTCACATCTGTCGCTGCCCGGTTGACCAGGCGAATTATGCTTACAAGTAACTGTAGGATTTCCAGTGATAATACCCTTCGGAAGCTATCCGTATGTCCATACACATGAATAATCCACCGGATGCCATCATGGGTATCCTTTCCACAACCGATATATCATAACAAGAGCAACAATCATATATTTTAACTACTTATTCACAACCAAACCGTATCAACCTAAGATGGAAATGGTGGTCACAATAACCTCGAAACACCAAGATTGACTCTCCATGGTCAGATCTTGCTTCCGGAATCAACAAAAATCAACAGCCGAAGCCCCCCACCATCTACCTAGGTCATCCTCCAAAAATCCCAAGGTACTGTGAAAGTTACAGGGTCTTCGGCAGGGTTGTTGGTGGACCGAGAGGCCTGCCGAATAGCAAAAGTGAACTAAAATACGCTCTCTGTCGGCAGAGGCGTCGGTGGACTAAAGTCTGTCTGTAAGTCTTGGGGTCTTTGGCAAGGTCGTCAGTGGACCGTGGCTTGCCGAATAGCAAAAATGAACTAAAAAATGCTCTTTGTCGACAGAGGTGTCGGTGGATCGACGTCCGCCAAACTGCGCGATTCTGGGTTTTTCTTTGGGTCTTGGAATCCAAATCTAGGTTATCAAATCTATTCTAAACATCATATATCCATTTCTACAACTCCGAAAACATGAACAAACAACCAATATATAATTTAAAACCAATATAATGAGAATCTAAGCATGTAATCATCAATAAACACAAGCATCATTCAAAATCAAGAACTTAAGATGTAGATTTCGATAAGAGAGCCATACTTATTCCAGCAACTCACATTGAAATCATATTTCGATAAGAGGATCATACTGAGAATTTACTTACAGCGTGTGTTCTGATATGTGATGCTAACCCGGTTATCTTCCTTCCTCACCTTTCTTCTTTCCCTCTTCTTCTTCTTCCTCTTTTCCCCAAGGTTTGTGACGGCTAGGGTTTTTGTTTCTCCCTTTCTAATCTCTTTCTTTTATTCTCTCCTCTTCTATAACCCTCTAACCCTAATTTACCAATACAAGGGGAATTATTAAACCACCCTTCACTCCTACAACTAATGACCTACACGACACACTCTCTCTCTCCCCACCTAATTCACTTTTATATAATTTCCTTCCTAAACTCTATACTCTCCTCTAATTATTCTTCTTACCCAACTTTATTTTAATTATTAATTTAGCCCAGCTCTAACCCATAGTTATTAGTGTGCACCGTCAAGACAATAGATTTATGAGCTTCAAATCTTGTTTAATAAAATGGAATTATCCTAATTGCTTATGATTATTATTGGATTGGCTAATCTAAGTCTCTACACATATTGGTTTGTATTTCCAAGTCATGCTTTTAAATAAAATCTTAAATAAAATTAAATAATTAATTACTGGGTCCACACGATCTGATTTGGTCTTGACCCACTAATCCAGTTATATTTAACTAACTTTGTTAATTAATTTTCACTTTAGTTATTATTATTATATATTCGGGTTCGGGCCACTATAGGTCTAGGCGATGCCTTGGGATTAGTCTCTATGATTGAAAATAAGGTGAGAGGATTGTGCCCTCTAGGTCAAAACCCCTAGACACTATGTTGCGCGCCTAGAATAATCTACTATTTCAACCATGTATTAGTGGGGGATGGTTTCAGAGTGAGCATCCTTGGGTATGATTGAGATCATGTATGGCTTACCATTGAAGAGTGGCATTGTCTCTACTTTAATCTTAAATATTGTTAAACTTGTTTACTTACAAAGCTAGTGTAGCCTACGCTTTCGAGCACAACATATTTCAGGACCTATCGACGATGGACATAAGGACCATGAGGACCAAGATGGAGGACAAGGATGCTTTGATGATATTAGTTGTTATTAGGGTTTTACTTGATGATTTTAGTAGAACTTGTAGTGAGGTTTATTTGTTGTAATTCAGTACTTATTTGGTTTTCAGTAGTTATTAGGGACTGATTTGAAGCACGAGACTAGTATTCTTTTTTTTTTTTTTTTTTTTCCGTTTTTTTCTGTTTGAAGAATGTTTTGTGATGTATATTATCTTAATAATATTACTTTTCTACAACTTTAATCTTATATAATATCCTACTTAATTCATTGATATTGGCTATGTATTACTTATCCACTCCCATATGGATATGGGGTGAGACTTACAACTTAAACTTGGGGACTTCATTGAGATTTTCAGGTTTGGATGTGACAGTATTATGAGTTGGCCTCTACAGGAGAGTGCCAAGTATCTTTTCCTCAAGGCATTCCCTTGCCAGCATTGCCCGCTCTGCAGTAGAACCTCGATAGTCCCTTATCTGAGCTGGGACCTTTGAAGAGGAGGCTAAAGGAAAAGAAGAGGAAAGAACAAGAGTAAGATGAAAAGAAAGAAAAGAAAAAGAAGCTCACTGAGCTTGAATCCATCTTAGATCATCCTACCTCGAAATCTCGTTGTACCAGAGTTGTTTTGCCTGACGATTAAATTATATACCGTATCTGGTTTGAGTCTGACTCGCCTAAGCTCAAGGCTTTACCTTCGAAGGGAATAAAAAATGAAAAGCCTAAACCTGAGGCATATATTATCAAATGTCCAAGTTGAGGATGATGTCAAAATGTCGATCCTCGAGACTTTGGAGGAAGTAAATCTAGGAGGACCTGATGAAGGAAATAAGCCCACTTTTGATAATTCCATAGTTTTTCTGATGAGAAGGACAACCTTGTAACATTGCTGAAAGAATATAAAGATATCTTTTCTTGGTGCTACAATGATATGTGTGGTTTGGATCCTATCTTAATCACACACAGGCTTCACTTAGCTCCTACCATTAAGCCTGTTAAGCAGTCTGCTCGAATCTTCAAACCTACAATTGAGTTACAGATTAAAGTCGAGATAGAGAAGCTTTTGAAAGCTGGTTTTATCAAACCCATTCAACGTCCAACTTGGCTTGTAAATATTGTTCCTATAAAGAAGAGTTGTCAAATTCGATGCTGTATTGGGTTTCGAGATCTTAACAAAGCTTGCCCGATGGATGAATTCCCATTCCCAAATATGGATCTTCTTATTGATAATACTACACGGAATGCGATGTTTTCTTTTATGGATCGTTTCAGTGGCTACAACCAAATTTGAATGCATCATATGGATGCACAACACACTACCTTTCGAACTCCCTTGGGAAATTTTTATTACACAATCATGCCTTTTGGTTTGAAGAATTCTAGTGGTACTTATCAGCATGCTATGACTACCATTATATTTCATGATATGATCCACAATGACGTTGAAGACTATGCGGATGATATTGTGTTAAAATCAAAGGAGCTTTATCACCACCTCGAAGTCCTGAGGAGAGTCTTTGAGCGCTGCAGAAGCTACAATCTAAAGATGAATCCATCCAAGTGTGCCTTCGGAATCATTGCTAGTAAGTTTCTTGGTTTTGTTGTTCATAGGAAAGGGATTGACTTGGATACAACCAAGTCGAAGGCAATTCTCGAGATGGCTCCACCTTTGAATCAGAAACAACTAAAGCCTTACGAGTAGCTGATATTGGAAGGTTTATTCCTGACCTCTAAGCTTATATTTCTCATTTCCTGATTTTACTTCGAAAGGGGGCTGTATTTGTATGGACTCCAAAATGTTAGCAGGATTCCGAAAGTATTTAAGATGTCCTGAAGCATCCACACACCATGGGTGCACCAGTACCAGGAAAGCCTCTTTGAATATACTTAGCCACCTCTGATGTTGCTATTAGAGGATTACGCACTCAATAATATGATCAAGGATGTGAAAAGCCATTTTATTACATCACTAGACTCTTACATGGAGCAGAATTGAAGTATCTTTGAGTTGACAAATGTTTCCTTGCTCTTGCTCATGTAACTCGAAAGTTGTGGCATTATCTCTTGGCATGCCCTACATTTTTGATTACTCGAGCGAATCCCAACAGATATCTTCTGTCTCAGTCTATGTTGATTGGGAGGTATACTAAATGGTTATTGCAACTATCAAAGTTTGATATCTCATGTGAATCACCTCGAGGCATTAAGGGTCAAGCAGTAGCTAGTCTATTTGCTTCCTTCTCAAAGGTCCAGATGACGAATTTCCTGAATTCAAGATTGCTCTCATATAAGATCAAGAATGAAAATGAAGTTTGATGGGCCAACAAATTCTGATGGAGGTGGTGCTGGCATTGAAGTCACATCCAGCGATGGAGAACGTTTGCATTTCTCCTTCATGTTGGATTTCTTATGCTCCAATAACAGGGCTCAGTATGAAGTTCTGCTTATTGGGCTAATCCTAGCCAAGCAGATGGGTGTGCAATGATTAAGAATCTTTGGAGATTCAAAAGTCATTATTTCTCAAGTCAATAAAGATTTTGTAGTCAAGGAGCAGGGATTAGTATTATATTGCACAACAATTCAAGCCTTGATGAGAAGTTTACTGAGAGTATTTTAACAAATATTCGGAGAGTAAGGAACCACCAAGCAGATATCTTAGGCAAGCTCGAGAGCACACTTAGCTAAATGAGGATTCACAACAGATTGAAGTTATTTGAAAGGTTCTCCTTGCTACTTTAGATCCCAAGGTCGAGCAAGAGGACATTTCTTCATCAGATTGGAGGCATCCTATACTATGCCAACTTTGACATTCTACTTCAACTCTTGAATTACCAATCCGTAAGTCAGTTAGTTTTATTGAAGTTGGTCATATGAAATCTTTGAATAGTGTTTTATTATGGTGTGTTGGGAGTGATGAAGTCCAGCATATCCTATCAGACATCCATAAGAAGACTTGTGAGAATCTATTCCATTCCTTAATATAGAAGATTGTAGTGGTTTGGAGTATACTGGCCTACCGTGTCTTGATTCTTCAAATTTACAAAGAGATTGCACCAATTGCCAAAATCTCCATAATGCCATGGAAGCCTGCCCTATGTTTATAGAGGAGGAAGATTGGAGGCAACCTTTTATTCGGTTCATGCGAGATGGGTTTTTACCTGATAATGCATTCAACGCCCATTGAATTCGATGAATGTTTGCCCGCTTCCATTTCCAAAGATGGTAACTTATTTCGAGTGAGCTTTGATGACTGCCTGCTCAAATGTGTTGACCCTCAAGAGTCTACGGTTGCACTTTGAGAGGTGCATTCTCGTTCTTGTGGAGCTTATCAAAGGAAACAGAAGTTATTCAAACAGTTATGCACTATTGGTTATTATTAGTCTTCTACGAAGGAAGAGGCATTTGAATACGCCAATAGGTATTCGAGATATCAGCTACAAGGACATACCCACAACGGCATCATCGAAGTAGGAAATCTGTTATCACTCCCTGGCCTTTCAATACTTGGGGGCTAGATTTGATTGGTCCAATCAATCCCCAAAGTTGGAGAGGGACTACTTGAATCCTGGTAGCCACTGAGTATTTTACGAAGTGTGTGGAAGCTATTGTCCTTCAAAGAGCAACTGGGGCTGTTGTTGCCCAGTTTATCAAAGAGAATATTGTCATTCGGTTTGGCATGCATCGAAGGATCATTACTAATAATGGTTCTTCATACATAAATGACCAGCTTGAGAGTTTCTTGTGAGATTTTGCATTATTCACATCAAGTCAACTCGCTATTATCAACAAGGCAACACACAAATAGAGGCTACAAATAAAACTTTGATTAGGCTGTTGAGCAAGATGACTTTTGACCATCCTACTCAATGCCATGAACATTTTCCTGATGTGCTTTGGGATTATAGGGTTTCAAAACATTGAGCTATTAGGGCTAATCCCTTTTCTTTAGTAAATGGGACAGATGCAATTCTTCCGGTTGAATTACAAGTCACCTCAACTCGAGTGTTGCAAGATGCTGAGATTGATCAAGATTCTCATGATTTGGTTACAATTTGAATGCATCAGTTGGATAACTTAGATGAAAAGAGACAGAAAGCTTTGACAAACAACTTGCAATATCACCAAGTGAGCTCGAAGGCCTACCAAAAGAAGGTAACCCCTCGAGACTCTCAAGTTGGAGACTTAGTTTTACGAGCTTCATTTTATGAGCGATTAAACCTAAGTTCACACCTCGATAGGACGGACCCTTCGAGGTAATATAAGCTTATCCTTCTGGTTATTACAAAGTTTCTCTCCTTGAGGAGAATGCTCAAGAAGAATTAGTGCATAGAAAGTGGCTGAAGCATTATTATTTTTAATCAGATTGTATGTAAACAAGTTATAAAAAGAAGAAATTTTTCATTCATTTCAATCCTGAGAATACATCTCTTCTGGAAGTAAATTTAAAGGTACAAATATATTTGAGACATCAGCGAGCAGCTTCTGTCACATCCCAAACATGGAATCTCAATGGAGTCCAATGATTTTGAGTTGTAACTCTCACCCCATATTTCTATGGGTGTGTTTGGTTGGTGGGAAAGCATGGGAAAGGAAAGTGTTTAGCTACTTTCCTATACTTTTTGGGTGTTTGGATGATGGGAAAACATGGGGCCCATTGGAAAACACTTTTCCTAACCGCCTCAAAATCCAGTCAAACACCATATTTCTTTTCCTCTCAAAACGAAGGGGAAACATCAGAAAGGAAAGAAAAGTAAAGTTATCGCATCCATTTTCTTGTAATTCATTGAGAATTAAAGGGGGGTTGTTTATTTATTTGTCTTTTTTAACTATGAATGGTTGGGAATTAAGGTAATTAAAAAAAAAAAAACCTTGATCGTTGGGAATGAACATTTTATTTATTTTTATTTATTTTTTTAAATATTGCATAATCTAAAAATTGTATCCTATTTAGGGGTGTCAACGGGTTGGGAATCCAATAACCAAACCCTATTGTATGACATAGTTGCGGGTCTTGTCAGTTCTGGGTCTAGGGTTGACACCCTTAGTCCCAGAACCGAACCCGCAATTATCCAATTCTTAACAGGTGCCCATCTGGGACCCGATACTTTAATATACGAATAGCTATTAAAAATATATATATTTGAGCTATATTAATATTATTTCATTATCATGATAATGATCTCATTCAAAAACTTAGATTTATCTAAATTTAGATAAAATATTTACAATAACACATATTGCACACCATCTATAATATAATATGTAAGACATGATATAGTTTTTAAAGTTTGATAACTTTCCTTTCTTATACAATTTTTCTATCATCCAGACACTATAGTCTACATTTTTAGTCAAATTTTTACTTTTCCGACAACCAAACAACATCATGAAAAATAGTTTTACTTTCCTTTCTTTCCAATTACTTTCCTTTCTCGAACTACTTTCTGACAACCAAACACACCCTAAGAGAATGAACACAAAAACATATACTCCCGAGATTTAAACACTTGACATCTCGCTCTGATATCATATTAAGAACCATGTACTCTAAAAGCTCGAGCTGTTTGACAAAGGCATAAAAATGTATATCAAATGGTCCAATAAGCGCTAATAAACACTTAATTAAGCAATGGCATGAAATTCTCCACAGCTTTAATAGACAAATGAGATAAGTCTTAACACTAAAAGTTTAAAGGGGGCATCCATGCATTATGGCCAAATTCTAAGGTGTGTCTAAGCAATTCACCTTTTTAATATGAAATCTATATAAAAAAATGAAAATTTTCTTTCAAAAACAACCTTCAATATAATATAATAACCAGATTTTTAAGGGGCATTTTGGTAACTATCTTTATTTAAAATCTAAAACATAATATAATAGATAATAATAATAAAGCCCATGAAAAATATTTTAAGGGTGATCCTCATCTATATGGGTCCATCGTTAATAACATAATCAACTCTATATTATATAGGATTCGTTTTCATAACAAATTAAAATCGAATGGTTGCACCTTTACAGAAGGGAAGGACAATTCCCCCTTTTGGGAGTAAGCTCACGTGGGCTGCTATATTGCCATTGTGCTTAATTACTCGATCGGGTCTGTCCCTCACGTGGGTTCCACTCTGACCCAGATCGATGCTCCTCTCCGACCCAGATCGATGCTCCTCTCCTCTCCTCTCCTGTACTATATAGCTTGTCGCTACTCTCGATATCTTTTGTTCGGCGATTTGTTGGATTCTCTCTCTTCGATTCGAGTTAGCTCGATCCGTACATTTTACGGGTTTGGGTTGAAATTTTTATAAATGAGTTGATAGCGGGTCAACCCATAAATAAATGGGTTCGATTTTGTGGCCCATTTGACTTGGCTCAATCCGTTTAACTTCTTATATATAAAGTTATTTAAATTTAAACTAGTTAATACCTTATACCAGCCCAACCCAACCCGAACCAGCCTAATTAAACCCGATCCATTAGCAGCTCTAAGCTATTTAGCTAAAACAAAACCTGAATTGCATTCGTTCCTTAATACTGTTTAGAACTCCGAGACCCGTGTTTAAAGGTGTCTTGTCTTGAAACTCTTTTAAATATTTTCTAGGTCATCGTTAACTTGGCTTGGAGCTGTCGGTGATATATATATATATATATATATATACTTGCCATTTTTTTGTTGGTATTGTTGATCCAATGACCTAATTAAGTAGCCACGTGTCACCTGCTTGACCACGTGTCACCTGCTTAACCTGTTTGACTTGCTTGATTTATGAACCACGGGTCTAATGGGTCACTCGATCCGTCCAAATCAGTCTAACCGGTTCAAACCCGGTCCAACTTGGTTTAATTCGGTTTGACCCGACTCCAATCGGTCCAACCCGATCTAATTGGGTTTGACCCAGACTAATCCGGTCTAACTGGTCCGACCCAATTGTTATATTCTATCTACATGTGACTCACCTTCTATTAGATATTTTTCAGATATTTCTGATAAAATATCTTCATGGTGACTCACCGTCTACATGTCATACTCTCACTCAAGACTTGCAAGCTAAGTTTACTTAGAGACCAAGTAAAGACAAGGCTATATGAGGACCACTTTAGCACAGGAGAAGGATGATGAAAAATGATGGAAAAAGAGGGGAAAAATCTGGAAGAGAAGGCTCTGTACATCAGAAAAAATGGAAGAACACTGTAGAAGGA
>JAUPMG010266087.1:0-19900 GCA_031762675.1 Pachysandra terminalis
GTGCGAATGAGTTCGCGTATTAACTGCAAATAAGCACATACCTCACGACGATTTGGACCCAGTTGTTGTACAAACTCATAACGCATCAGGTTTTTGAACGCAACCTTTGTATAAGAATCCACGACGAAGGAGGGGAGGGAAAGAGAAGTACTTAATAAATTCTTATTGAACCTTATCCCTTTTGTACCCATTCCCCCATTGTCTTCAAATGTGATACCTGATCGCTGCAGCTCCATTGCATTAGGGACACGATAGAGTGCAATTTCATCCTCATCGCCACTACTACTTTCATCGTCATTCTCATTGTCACCAGCATCATAGGTTGAGCATCTTGGACCTGTCAGCAATAGCCAAAGACCATGTAGAATATCTGAAGGCTCATCAGCCACATTCCTACCGGACATGACAGGCACAATCAAGAAGTCAAATAAGGCCACCCGTGGCAAGTCCATCGGCCGCTTCCATTTTCCAGAGTGAAGAACCTTCTGAAAGAAGCTTTGTTTCATTAACTCCTTGAGAACTACGAAAGGGAGCTGGTTGCCCACCACAAACATGCTAATGACTATCCCTTTGATTTCCTCTCTGCCCCTTTGCACTCCAAATATAGGATCCTCTGGGGGATAACCCAGTAGCTTCCAACCCCCCAAAGCACAGTAGGCCAATTGCAACATAAAGCAACCATCCATAACCATCATCTCTATGAATTCGGCACTGGAAAGACGATTGAGTGAGTCATCGTTCTCATAGAGAGATCTAGCTTCACTCTCTACTCTTTTTATGGCTTCCACATATAAATGAGTAGTTTCCTGCTCTTCGCTGCTTCTTAACACATGTTTCCAGGCCTCTTCTTTTCTAGTTTTCCATTGAGGATCAGCAGTTTTGGAGTAGAATGGCCCGAAACTAATGGGTGCGAATGGATTACCCAGAAATTTTGCAGCCCTACTTTCACCAACAGGTCTGTTGCTCTCACAGAACTTGCCTATGAGAGGCTTATGAATCATCTGTCTGTTGTTCTTCTTGTAATACTTTCCAGTGATGGTTGTAGGAGAAGCCATTGCAGCTCACAAGTCAGATGAGATGAACAAAATAAATAAGAATGACTATAGTTTGTGGAAAAGAAAAAAAAGATAAGTGATGCAACTTTTTCTTTTCCATATACTACTTTAATGATGTAAGATGCTCCTTTTAATCAAAAGATGTCTAGTGGGTTCTGTACTATACATACTACTTTATTTGAGGAAAAGTTGATGATTCAAAAAACCTGATCTCATGTGAACAATAAGCCAAGAATCCTGGTTCCTGGGTCGTCCATCTCCTTGAACTTAGTTATACAAGTCAGCAAAAATCAAGTGCAATAAAAAAAAAAGGCACAACCAAATCAGATGATCTAAAGCTTAAGTTCACATAAGTTCGAGCTTTCTGAGTCGCAATTCGGGAGAAAAAAATGCATCCTGACATATGATATTCAAATTTCAAAACAGACAAGAAACGCCAATGTCATGCCACGTACACAAACATGTAATTCTCAGCATTACAATTAAAACTGTTTTATGGATTTAACAGTAAACCAAATCATGCCAATAATAGAGTTATTTAAGATAGATCGTGCAAATAATATGATATCAAGCAAGACAGAGATGGCCTACTAACACCCCCATATCAATATAGAAAAACAGGTTTCAACCAAGAAGAATCACACATTTCCTTCCCCTGGAGGCTGCTGTGCTAAAACTATTTTCAAACTTTAAGTCATGGTTTCAATGTATCACCAAATTGGTGTATGTCAGCCAATTTTATACACACACACAAACGAAAAAAATGAATAAATAAATGAAGAAGAAGAAAATTTTTGTAGAGGCTTGTAATTTTTTTTTTATTTTTTTGCAATGGGAATGGTGATATCATTTTATTAAAGTATTAGAGAAATGTTACATTCTTTACATCTACAGTTCATTTCAAGGTTGTCCAATTGCGAATCGAATTGAAAATCATTAGGGGCCACTTAGAATCGAATTGTAAATTGTAAGATTCATAGTAATTTTAGTAGAAGTAGGGTTTGGGGCTAAGGTTTTCGGATTTCTCCTAAGAGAAGGGATTTTTATTGTTTAAAATATGTAAACAATATTTCTTTATGTATATTTAATTATTTTAGAGTACTATATTCTATATAAACAAGGATCAAACAAGAAAAAGGGAAATCATTCAATATAAAAGAAGTTTCTTTTGTATTGCAGAGTTGAATCGTAAGATTTAAAAATAAACCGATTTCTTCACTGATTTGAATCGATCTAGGCTCAAATCGAATTGAATCGTAAGATTCATCATTCATACAATGAATCGTAAGAGTTTAGCAAAAGAGGTTCACTTAAGGAGTTGATGTCGAGAAGTCAAACTCTTCTACATGGTTTGAAGGCAATGTGTTCTAACTCCCCAAGTATCAATCAATCTACACGGGTTCTTCCTTTAGTGTTCTAACCAAATTGCTACTTGTTGGAGGTTCAAGGACAGATTACCCATGGGGGCCTGAAGTCCTATTTCATCCACACAGAGTTTTTAGTAGACTAGACAAATATTCAGCTCTGAGCTGAAGAATCATTCAATTTGCTGCAATGTTACATGAAATGCATGTCAAAGACATGATGATCCATTTCATATTAATCTGGATTACGCATTTACACCAATTGATCCAAACAAAAAAAAAAAAACTACTCTACAACACAATTAGATAGGTCTGTTGGAACCATATTCTTGCATTCTTGAAAATCAAATCATGGTAAATTTCAGAAATAAAACCAACCAAGCACAAAAACTACAAATTCCGATGGGTACGATATCACCGAGCAGTCCTTCGTCAGTCAAAACCCGTGGAGGTTGCTCATGTAGCATTTGGGAATATTGCCCTACTTCACATTGGACTTCTTGTGATTGTCTAACACACTACTGCTTGGGCCTGCAGAAGGAAATTGAAAAAGTATTGTAGCGAAATCGCAGAGAGAGACCACTAAACTGGGTGATACCTACTGATTACAAAACAAATTTTTTAGAAAATCTACCACAATTCGTAACAATGTGAAACTAAACAGATCAACAAAAAAAGTAAAACAATAGCTTGCAATATCACGGATTAAAGCCTGAGAAGCTTCAATAAAAGAAAACACATACACGCATGCACAAGCTATAGCAAGAACAACTCAAATTTACACTTGTATTTATTTACTAATAAATTCATCCTCATACAGCATAATTCAAACCCAAATCTATGTAAGGTCAGAAACAAAAAAGACTCCAATTTACCAGATTAAGAGATACGAATACGACATCGATCAATATGGGGGAAAAATAGAGAGAGAGAGAGAGCTACAACAAGGTACTTAGCTTGGAATTTCTTTTCCCAGACACTAAGAAGGGCCAGGCTACTTCTTTCACAGAAAACCGCCGAGGGAAGGGGTGAATTCAAATATACATGAGAATTGGAATGCATACAAATTGTAAATCTTATGATTTCAAATTCGAAATTCTATTGTTTGGTTGAAACAATCTAATTTAGCTTGCTCTTAGCTAGGGATAGCAAATTCTCTTCTTGGAAGAGCAAATTGCTAACTCAAGCTGGGAGAGCTATTCTCATAAGTGCCACATTGTCTAGCCAACCGCAACATTTAACAGCCTGCCCTAAGCTCCCTAGCTCTATTCTCAAAGAGCTTGATCTGAATGCTAGGTGTTTCTTTTTGCACAAGAAAGATAAGGTCAATACATTGCATACCTTATGCTGGGTATGCTCTCTTTAGTTAATTTATAGCTTATACGCTGAAGAGTCGGTCAAGATAAGTTTTTTCTTGGTAATGATCAAATTTACACGATCCTTTCTTTGTTCTTCAGGTCCTACTTAGACTTAGGATCCGAGAAACAAGGAAGATGGATTCCTCCCTTCAAACTCAACTTTGATGGATCAGTCAAAAACAACCATGGTGCAAATGGCGCTGGCTCTACTGGGGAAGTCTCCATCAATGTTGCAGAATGCGAAAGTGCTTATCAAGGTATTAAAATGGCAATTGATCTCCAAATTCCACACATTTGGATTGAAGGCGATTCAACCACGGTGATTAATGCAATCTGTGGGAGTCACTGAAGCCGCTTGGCGTACTAAGAGGAAGATCAAGCAGGTCCAATTCATGCTACAGAACTCGTGATAGCAATTATGCAGCCGATCTATTTGCAGACATTGGGTACTCAGCAACCACCAACTGTTGGAGAAAAGATAAAGAATGAGTTGCTTGTGCAGAGCTCAAAAACAGAACAGAGAAGAACCTCACTTGTATTTACTTGAAATTATTTCTTTATGTTTTTTCTTGATTGAATACTTTGGAGACACAGACATCATCCCCTTTTATAGTATTCTCAATACACATATTTCAAAAGACCTTAACAATAAACATAAATGATCTACTCTAAAAAAATGTAAATACATTTCTAGAAACCTTCAAATACGTTCTTGACTCTTCAAAAATCTCAACATAATAAACTAGATTCATGCATCCAAGTGTTCAAGAATCCTCTACACTATTTATAAACATTTTAGAAAGTGCATTAATTCCAACACCAACATGGAATGGAACCTCAACAACATTCCACAGGAACTTCGACTGATCATGGAGGATGATTTATTAGGGTGGATTACACCAAGAATTTTGTAGTCATCTCTCAACTTTTAAAAAAAAAAAAAAAAATTGGATCCCAAGCACTTAAGAAATTGCATGATTATTAATGAAAATCATGTAATTGTACGTTTGGATAGCAAGAAAATTATAAGAATCTTTGACAATTTTCAATTCAGCCCTTATATTATAAGCCATATTTATGTTATGTCAAATCGTCTTCGGTTTAGTTTGGGTTTCTAGATTTTTGGTCTCGAATTTGATTTTGAAATTATAAAATCGAAAACCAATCTATACTCTAGCGTATATAATCTAAACCAAACCAATTTAATCATATATATGTCAACCCTTATAAATTTGGATGTTTGGGAAAGACAATGTAGGAAGAAGACAAAAAACCTTTTCTCACGAGCATTTTCATACTAATCTTACAAGAAAAAAAAAAGTTGCCTTTTTTATCATTCATTTCCTCAAAAAGCTAATGAATCCCAAAGTTTTTAGCATCTTCTTGGTATCCAAATGCATCCCGAATGCAAGAAAAATAAACCTTCTTTCATTCTCTCACATATTCTCGGTATCCAAACACAGCCTAAGAGTCAATTAATTAAAATATAGATTAATTAATTGTGCAAAGAAGTGTGTAATTATTATAACATGCTTATCTTAAAGCATTTGATAGCTAAGATTCAAAGGAGGTTTAAACAAGTCCATTGCTACATGTTTAATGGATGGAGTGACCCAAAGAGGTTGTTGGAGATACTAACAATGTCAGATATGATGACTTCAAGTCATTGTCACAGAAAAAAGAGCTGAAGGATAAACTTTACCCACTAATGCCACTTCAGCTCTTAAAAATAGAACAAGTAGCCTGTTGTAATTAAAGCTGAAATTTATATATTTCTCATTAAAATCACATAAAAGGACATGCACTGTATTGAGGAGATGATGTAGGGTGAAGAAGAATAGTGTTAATGAATTTTTTCTATATGTTGTTAGGTTTAAAGAAAGCCCCCCGCAACAATAGCAGCAAAGAGAAAACTTTCTCAATTCAATAATAAACTGTCGAAGGCATTTTGAGGACGAAAACAAACTTTAAAGGGACAAAAGTGGTCCACATCACAGCAAAGCTGTGGACCTTGTAGATTTCATCGAGAGCTTTCCGTAGATATAAGTTATTCTTTTTTCAAGGTAGGATACACATTATGCATCTTATTTTGATCCAACGCTTCTAAATAAGCATCTGCAGTTATCTCTACTATATCTCGGAAGGTAGAAAGAGACAAAGAAACATACCACTTGATCAAAAATGTTTCACTATGCACTTGGTTACATAAACATAAATTAACACAACAAAGAATCATAATCAATAATTTAAGTATAATAATTCAATTAGCCACGGGAAATTAGAAGCCAATATGAGCATCAAATCAACATCATCAATTATGCAACTGCCACTCTTTTTAGTAGGCTCTCATGGGACAGGTGTCAATCTTGTGTGAGGTTCCTACAGCCCAAATTCACATAAGCTTTTCGTCCAAATTATAGGCATATAATATAACTTTAACAAAAGAATAATATTTATTTATAATATATGATGCGATACTCGGATTAGGGGTGCAAGTCGGTTCGGTTTGGTTCGGGTTAATGCCAACCCAAGACTAAACTTATATTGGTAAAGGTTAACCCAAAACCGAACCAAATCGAATTGAGAACCAAACTTCTCAACCCAAAAACCTAACCAAACTGAAATGAGAAACCTGAAACCCAAACCAACCCAACCCAACCTAAATTATAGTTTCGGTTCGGTTTGTGCCGGGTTAGATTGGTTTAATATAATGTTTTTTAGAATTACATTATGTATATAAAATACTATGTTTTATACATAGAGTATAGTTTGGTTAAAATCGGTTTGGATTAGAACTGTATATATTATAGTTCGGGTTTCGGTTTGGTTCTGTTTAACTGAGACTTTAACCCAAAACCAAACCGATCTAATTCGGTTTTATAATTTCAAAACCAAAACCAAACCAAATATCTAGAAACCCAACCCAAACCAAACGAAGTCGGTTTGAGTCAGTTCAGTTTCAGGTTTAACCGACCCAAGTTGCACCTCTAACTCGGATCAACCAATTACAATATCGACCCGATTGGGTTCGGACAGCTAAATCCTCTCTATGGATGGTGGTTCATGAACCAAGTACTTAGACTTAAAATAAAATAAAATATTAATAATAAGACATTTAAAAAAAAAAAAACTTACCTTCTTCTCTTTCTATTTCTGTATGCATTAGGGGTGCAACTCGGTTCGGTTTAAACTAAAACCGAACCGACCCAAATAGACTTTGGTTTGGTTTGGGTTGGGATTGCATACATATGGTTTGGTTATGGTTTAGAAAAATCCAAACCGAATTCGTTTGATTTGGTTTTGGATTGAGCCCTCGATTAAATCGAACCAACCCGAAACCTAAACCGAATTGAACCAAACCGAATTAAACCGAACCAAACCAAATTTAATTTATTCTATATGCCCTGTCCCCACGCATGGGCTGTTGCGCACGCCCTACGCACGGGTTGCAGCACGCACCCCGCGCACGGGCTACCGTGCGGCCCTCGACTATGTGTATACACTAAGAGCCCCACATCGGTTGGGGATTAAATAATCATCCAACCGATGCACTATAAGTAGAAGTGCTCATTGGTGGTCATATGGCCTAAGAAGGTAGACCAATTTTTTTTTTTTTTTGGTCAGACCTAAAAAGGAAGACCGGATCGATTTCAGATCAAACCGGTTCTACCATTGATTTAATTTGTTTAAAAATTATAATTTTAGGTTTATTATTTTTAAATAATAATAAATAGTAAGTATGGGTGATCTTGGACCTAAAAATTAAAGCCTGAAGCTCAGATTGGGTTTAACCCAGCATAAGTATAATTATATTTACGATGTGCTCCGGCCCGTTGCCACCCTTGAAACCCTTATTTGTTCTTCGCCAAGCCAAACTAAACCGAAACAGCAATTCGATTTAGGTTTCGATTTTTTTAACTTAATTCGGTATGGTTATGGGTTTCTTAATTCGGTTTGGTTCGGTTTTGGGTTTGTGTTATTACATTTCGGTTGGTCTTAGGTTGAGGTAAACCCGAATCAAAACGAACTGAGTTGCACCCCTAGTATGCATAGCCACACTCCCAGGACTCATCCAAGAAAGACAAAAAAAAAAAAAATCTGTAATTAGTAAGCTTCACTGTCTTATTTACTTATATATATATATATATATATATATATATATATTATTGAAATGGCGCTAATATTAAAATTTTAATTGTTAGTGTTTAAAGACCCCTCTACGCGTCCACCGATCCTTAACCTTCGCAATCTCTAAAAAGTAACAAAGGACTCAAAGTTAATTTATGATTCCTTGAATCAATGAAATTAAATCTCTCTATCCAATCCTTCTTGAGATAGAATTAGAAAATAAAGTGGAAATCCAGAAAGCAATGCAATTAGGCTGAAAGCGAGTAATTAGATTATATATACCCTTTTTCTTTTGTTGTTGTAAGTACTTAACCAATTCACAATTGGATTAGTCTTTTGAAGATCTTCAATAATATATATATAACCTGTTCTTCTTCTAATCTTTATTATTATTGTTCCTGGTTTCTATTAATCTTCTTTTATTTTCTGGGTTTCTTTTTTTTTTTCCTTGCTTTTTGAATCTCTGAGTTGAAGAAAGATCATGGATTCTTTCATCCCAGATGCAGTAGATTGCAATGGGTTGCCTGCTGATAGGGCTAAAATTGGTGGTTGGGTTTCTGCAACTCTTATCCTAGGTGGGTACTACGCTCTTTTTTTTTTTTTTTGTTCTTTATTTTTGAAGAATCATAAGAGGGTTTTGACATTGCCTGATCAGTAAAAAAAAGAAATTGAAATTATGCTTTTATTGTGTTGAAACATGTTCTAGTGATTCAGTAGACTAATATTGGATTTGTTTTCAAAAGGGGTTGCCCAGATTTTCGTAAAAGTACTTAAATTCCATTGAAGTGCATCAAAATAAATAAGAGTTTGAGTGATTTTGAAAGGCTCTTCAGATTTTACTGAACCTCATAAATTTAATGGATTGCATGCAACAATAAAAATAAATAAATAAATAAATAATAATAATAATAATAATAATAATAATAATAATAATAATAATAATAATAATAAAATTTCTCTCTCTCTCTCTCTCTCTCTCTCTCTTCTTCTTCTTCTTCTTATTCTTCATTGTGTGTGTGTGTGCGCATCAAAACAAGTACGAGTTGAATGATTTTGGAAGGGGCTCTTCAGATTTTACTGAAGGCCATAAATTTAATGAATTGCATGCAACAATTTAAAAAGAAAAAAGAAAAAATCAGTCTCTCTATCTTCTTCTTCTTCTTCTTCTTTGTGTGTGTGCATCAAAATAAATAAAAGTTAGAATGATTTTGAAAAGGGATTTTCAGATTTTACTGAAGTCCTTAAATTTAATGGATTGCATGCAACAATTTAAAAGGAAAAAGAAAAAAATCAGTCTCTCTCTCTCTCTCTTCTTCTTCTTCTTCTTCTTGTGTGTATGTGCAGGAGGAATGGGTAGACTTTGGTCATAGAGCCAAATTGAAATTGAGTCTTTGCCTTATATATATATAGATATGTTGTGTTAAGTATTTTATTAGTCAATATTTGCATTATCGATCACAAGGATGAAAACATTATCAGTACTAGGTACAATTTCTTCTGTTTATAGTAACTGTAATCTTAATCTTTGTGGGATTCATATACTTTTCAGATTTTCATTTTTTTTTTCTTCTCTCTATGTTTCATATCACTCAAAATTTATGAACAATCGTTCTTAAGAATGATATCTAGCTACTATGTACTAACACAAAATTTCTATGATCTCACTAATGATTTAGTTTTTTTTTTCTTTTCTAGGCATCGAAATGGTCGAGAGGCTTTCGTCAATGGGAATCGCAGTGAACCTCGTTACATATCTTGTAGGGACAATGCATCTCTCTAGTTCAACTTCTTCCAATATTGTTTCGAACTGGGCGGGTACCATGTTTCTCTTGTGTCTGTTTGGAGGCTTCCTTTCCGATTCTTTTTTAGGCCGATATTGGACGATTTCCATTTTCGCCGTAATCCAAACACTAGTAAGTAGTGCGCTGATACAATTGAAGTTGATGATGACTCTAATTTATTTGCTATTTTCGCTTATATAACTTTTCGGGAACGATACACTCCTGGGAGTCTTGTTTAGAACTCATATGAAGGATACCCAATTATCAAGCATGATTTCATTTTGTTTAGGCTCTGTTTGAATTGCCGAAAAATAAAATTCTGTAAAATATTTTACAGATAAATAATTTTTTTTCTTTATTTTCTTGTTGTTTGAAATGAGGATGTAAAAAAAAAAAATCAGAAATTACATAAAAAAAAAAAAAACAGAGCATGGTCAATGTTAGAGAGAGAGAGAGAGATTCGTAGTTGAAGAGGTGAAGGGAGCGGGGAGAGAGATAGATAGATGAGGATTGCATAAGAGATATATATATATAGAAAGAGAGAGAGGAAAGAAGATAGAGATTATAGAGAGGAAATGTGTGTGTGAGAGAGAGGGAGAGAGGAGAGAGATTACAGGAGAGCTTTGAGAAAAAAGAAGGTCGTGAGTCGTGACGGAAAATAACTTTCGGTAGATTTTTTTCTAAAGTTGTTTTTCAGAATTTTTTTTTTAAATTTATTAAAATATTTTCTTGTTATTTATGATTTTTCATTGAAACAAATATCGAAAAATTTTAAAATTCAAGAAAATATTTTCTTTTCCATTATTTTCTAGGGATTCAAAGAGAGCTAGGGGAACAAATGTATTATAATAATTCTAATCTTTCGGGTTTTATGTGATCATGGCAATGTTTGTGAATTAGGGGACAGGCATGTTAGCAGTAGCGACGAAATTGCCAAGATTTCGTCCACCGCTTTGCAACCTTTCTGTAACTAAAACATGTCAAGAAGCCAGCAGCTTACAGATGGGAATGGTTTACTTGTCTCTTTATACGATTGCGGTAGGAACCGGCGGAATCAAGTCGAGCGTATCGGGATTCGGGACGGATCAGTTTGATGAGAAAGACAAGAAGGAAAAAGTCCAGATGGTTTTCTTCTTCAACAGGTTTTACTTCCTTATCAACATTGGGACTCTACTAGCTGTTTCGGTTCTTGTTTACATACAAGAAGACGTCGGTCGAAGTTGGGGATATGGGATCTGTTCAATCTCTATGTTTCTTGCAATTGTGGCATTCCTATCAGGGACTAAAAGATATAGATACAAGAAATACTTGAGAAGTCCCATGGTTCATATTCTGCAAGTTTTGGTTGCTGCTATAAGGAAAAGAAAGCTCAGAATTCCTCCTGATGTTAACTTCCTATATGAAGACACTACCCAGGCTTCACAAATCAGACACACAAATCAGTTCCAGTGAGTACAAAATATTTGTTGTTGTTTGTCGTTTACACATTCAGTGTAAAGTATCGGCCAATCCTGAGTCGGATCGATCAATACAACTCGGGATGACGAGCCACGATCCTTAAATTGTTAAAAATTCTCCGACTCGATCCAAAACCGAGTCAGATAGGAAAAACAATCCCCGATCCGATACCGAGTTTAAACACTATGTACACATTCAAACGATAATTGTCTAACACTTTATTTGAGAGTTTTCGATTTGGATACTAAGTTTCCGTTTCCTGTGACAGTTTCTTGGACAAGGCCTCAGTTATGAAAGAAGAAGATTATGGAACAAAGGATTCCTCGACTCCAAACCACTGGAAACTGTGTTCTGTCACAATGGTGGAGGAGGTAAAAATGGTGGTTAGACTATTACCAATTTGGGCAACATCGATCATGTTTTGGACGATACACGCCCAGATGATCACGTTCTCCGTGCAGCAAGCTTCGACGATGGAGAGATCAATAGGAAAATTCAAGATTCCGGCAGGCTCATTCACTGTTTTTTTTTCCGGCGCCACGATGATCACTCTGGCCATCTATGACCAACTAATCATGCCTGCCTGGAAGAAATTGAAAGGAAATCAGGGTACATGTGAACCAAACATATCCATCTATTACTGTAAAAAGATTACCAATTTTGGCAGATTTCTCATTTTTCTAAGTAGAACCTAGGATAAAAGATGAAAATTATGTTGTGAAATGGATTTCATACTTGTATCAGTGAAGAATTCATCAAAGATTTGATCTTTTTCGTACTCTGTCTGTAATTCACCAGAGGTTTAGGAAACAAAAAGAGAAATCAATAAAATTGTTTGATTCTTTTTCTACAGGTTTCACCAACTTGCAAAAGATAGGGATTGGCCTTGCGTTCTCCATCGTTGGAATGGCAGCTGCGGCGCTTGCAGAGGTGAAAAGATTGTCGGTGGCTAACGCCGCGAACCAAAGCACCTCCTCAACCCTGCCTATAACTGCATTCCTATTGCTTCCACAGTTCATCGTGGTTGGTGCAGGAGAAGCATTCATCTACACAGGCCAGCTTGATTTCTTCATAACACAATCACCAAAAGGGATGAGGGCAATGAGTACAGGTCTCTTCCTTACGACGATCTCGCTCGGGTATTTCGTAAGTAGCTTGTTGGTTACCATTGTAAAGAAAGCTACCGAATGGCTAGCCAAAGACATAAATGATGGGAGATTGGACTGTTTCTATGGACTTCTAGCTGTGATAAGCTTTATTAATTTGGGATTATATGTTCTTTGTGCCTTATGGTATAAGAAGTCACATAAACATGAACATGCTCTGCAGATGGTGAATGTAACTACAACAGAGAAAGATGCTAATGATATCCAAGAGGTGTAAGTGCTTGAATTTCTTCATTTATGGCATACATACAGTGATTTAATTTATTTATTTGTGTATCTTTATCATTACATTGTTTCTCTCTTAATCTTTTATCAGTTATATATTTGGGATTTTTTTTTTAAAGCATATTGGCTGAGAAGAAAATTTTTCAAGAAAAACAAAGAAGGAAAAGAAAAAAGAGAAAATTACGAAAATCTCCTACTTTAGGGGATTTATTGCCCAAAAATATATTGACTAAATAAATTTGCAACACAAGTATAATTATACCAAATTATTTACCATACGGTCATTTGTCACATGACAGAGGGCGTGTCAGACTTATCCCCAACTTTTGCTTTTTAAAAAAAACAGAAATACCTAAACTACCCTTCCCCTATCCTCTCTCTTTTTCTCTCCTTGCATACTCAGTATGCATACTTGCACAGTTAGTGTGCATCCTTCAACACTGAAGATGCACACTGAGGTGTAGATCCTTGCACACTGGAGTGTGCAAGGATACACACCCCAGTGTAAAATGATGCACAGTCAGTGTGCAAGGATGCACACCCCAATGTGCATTTTCATTATGCAAGGATGCACTGTTAGTGTGCAAGGATGCACAATGAGTGTGCAAGAAGAGAGAATAAGGGAAGGGTAGTTTAGGTATTTTTGTTTTTTTTTAAAACAAAGGTTGGGGACAAGTCTTACACGTCCTCTGTCATGTGACAGAAGACCGTATGGTAAATAGTTTGGTATAATTATACTTGTGTTGTAAATTTATTTGATCAATATACTTTTGGACAATAAATCCCCTAAAGTAGGGGATTTTCGTAACACGTCCTCTGTCATGTAACAAAAGACCGTAAGGTAAATAATTTGGTATAATTATACTTGTGTTGTAAATTTATTTGATTAATATACTTTTAGACAATAAATCCCCTAAAATAGGGGATTTTCGTAACTTTCCAAAGAAAAAATGGGAATTGACAAGAGGTAGGTCTTATGCTTAAAAATATTTCTTAAAGCATCTCTTAGCCATTGTTGAATTGCCGCCAAGGTGAGATTTGTAGTTAACTTGCGCCATTTACTCGGTTTTAATATTTACTCGGCTTGGTTTCTAAGATTACTTGACGAAAATAAATAAATTTTATTCTGAAACGAAGATTAAATTAGGTTAATAGATATCTATTTTGAACTATATCTTCATATAGGAATTATACATACAGACGCTCGTTGTTATGGTGACTTGGGGTACAACCCCTTTCAATTCCTAGCAGGGCAGTGAGGCAGCATTATTCCATGGGCTGGGCCAATGTCTAGAGCCACAGTTAGAAGTAATAAGAAGCAAGAAATATATGTTATCAATGACCGACAAGTTCAACTTTCATATCTTATATTTTAGAGTTAACTCCACTTACACCCCTCAGGTTTATGACAAAGGCAGAAACACTCTCAGAGGTTTCTGAAAAGCCACTTACACCCCTGTCAACGATTCATAGACGGTGTTAAAAAAAACATATGAATTTATAAATATCTTTTTTGACTTTAGACAAAGATAATATAATCAAAAATATGAATGATGTCAGAACTTTTGTTAATGTTAAAATAAAAAATTAACAGAAGGGTGTCTTTGCAATACAGTACCAAACCTCAGGGGTGTAAGTAGCATTTCAGAAACCACAGGGGGTGTTTCTGCCTTTGTCAGAAACGTGAGGGTGTGCAAGTGGAATTAACCCTACATTTTACGCTCACCGACAATGTCAACAGTTTTAACACCCAAATAAATTGGGTCCCGAGACCCCTTTTTGCTGCAAAAGCGAAGCACGAAGCGACAAGCCTGCTTATCCTACAAAAGCGCCTATTTGGATTATCAAATATAATTGTTACTTGGCCGGCAACCACAAGTAACAATTGGAGCTGGCAGAAACAGCAACTATTTCCACCAAAATTGACAAAATTCTGACTGAACCAGCCGTTTCAAACCATAAATTCGAGTCAGTTCTAACTGAGCAGCAATATCACAAATCAAAACCTCACCTGCATCTTCAATGGATCCTACATTTTCCTTGGAAAACTCATTTTTGGAGAGGCCGATCTAGTAGAAGCATAGGACCAATACATAGGAAATTGAAGGAGAGAACACACACAGCTTTGTTGCTCCAAAAAAAACAAACTACAATACTGTAGTGTGAGAAACAATAGAGATAGTGAGAGAGAGAGGTAACTCGTGAAAGGCCTTAAGCAGAAACCAATAGTAGAAAAAATGAAGTCCTGGTTGGGACTTGGGACTCAAAAGAGGTTCTGCACCTAATGGCTAACAGAGTCAGTTCGATATGCAAGTTGACCCTCCTAGGAGAGAATGACCGAGATCTAGAGATCTGGAGCACCTGAAAAATCCCTACATTGTTCCATCCCATAGTTTTGGAGAGTATCTTAAAAACTAGACCACTAGCGTTTAGCACTGATAAGACTAGGATGTCTATTAGCCATTTTAAGAATAGCCAGTGATAAAGTATGCTCACAATAACAAAATCCTCTCTAGCATGAGGAGAAGAAAAAGGAAGATATCAGGAGAAACCTGGAAGCAGAAAGATACTATCCATTTCTTAAGACACTTTTAATCCTATAAAGTAACTAAAAAGGAGGCATCCAGACTCATAATTACACTCTCTTCAAGTCAAGGATAGCATGTCCTACTAGGAACTTCTTACGAGTTATGTCAGTTATACTCCGCGAACACTGAGCAAGGAATGAGGAAAGGTAGTTCATTGAAATTCACCTGTAAGGACCTATTATCCATTTAGGAAACATCTATCAAGAGGACATGGAAAGGCCCCTTTCCAAGGCTAGGAATGATTCTAATCTCAGAAAAAAAAAAAAAAAAAGTATTTCTATTTTGTCGCTACGAATGCCCTAATAGCAGGTGGAATATTCTCTTAAGGAAGCACAACCATATAATTAGGAGTGGCGTCGACTTACCAACAACAGGAAGCCTTCCTTTGGTGCCCAACTATAATCATGATCAGAAGACAGAAATTCTAAATGATGCTCGTGATAATTCACTTGATTTGTTGATGGTGACTTCCCAGCACCAAGTCTCTTGATGAGATTGATACATTCCCTGACAGTCAACTAGATACCTACTCCAATTGAAAAGGCAATCAAAAATTCACTAAAATTCTAATGATTCCAATTTCTTTATGCTACCACCTAACACAAACAAATTGCCAAATCAAGAAATGGCAAGGATCCTACATGGTATGAAGATCAAGAATTAATGGGAAAGAAGACGGGAAAAGATACAAAACGATCCAAGTTACCCTGATAAACACTGACAAATAAATATCTTTCTGCAATGAACTCATCAAAATTAAATTAGCCTGTATGAAGAATGAAATCTCAAACATAACAAGGCCATTAAAATTGGATATGCAACAGTGCTACTATACGTGTGAGTGGAATTACTGGGCCATGTAACAACTAGTTTTGTGATAGATTGATGTATCATGGCGTCTGGCAGGCGATTCTTTGGGTTTTGTGTGGGGAGAGGACCTTGAGAGTGTTCGAGGACAGGACTAGATCGACAGATGCGATCATAGAGGCCATCTTGACTCTGGTTAGCTCGTGGATGGCGGTACTTCCTACTTTTAGAGGTATGTCCATATCAGATATTTTGAGGGGATGGTCAGAGGTGGCGCTCTCGTCTTCTCAGGTGCATCAGATTGTGTCCCAGTGGCATCCCCCACCTGAAAGGGTCGTCAAGTTGAATTTTGATGGATCCTCTTTAGGGAATCCAGGGCTCTCAGATATTAGGGGTGTGTTGAGAGACCATGATGGCCAGGTGATAGATGCGTTTTCAAGGCCGGTAGGGTTTGGGGATTCCACGAGGGCTGAGATGCTCGCTCTTCATTCGGGAGTTCGGGAGGCAATCCAAGCAGGCTTAAGTCAGGTGGTGGTCAAGGGGGATTCGACTTCCGTGATATCTTGGATGACTGGGTTGGATAGATTGCCTTTGGTAGTACGTCCATTCTGTTAGGACGGCTAGATATTTGGGTGGATTAGTTCAGGCTTCCTTTTTGCATATTCCTAGAGCTGGGAATGCCATGGCCGACCGTTTGAGCAGAGGAGAGGTTAGGAGAGAGACTATGTTTGTAGGGGTACCGACAGCAGAGATGAAAGGGGATGGTGGTTGATTAGGGTTTTCTGTGGTTACTATACTTGTCCTTGCCCCATACTATTTGTTAGGGGATTGATCTCTTTTCAATGTTGGTTCTTGCTTGTTCTTTTGTTTTCTCCAGGTGCCCACTTTGTACGTCGGGACCAACCCCCCCACCCCTTCTTCTCCTTTCTTCATTTTTGCAGTTCACTTGTGACCTTTTATTTTCATTATTAATATATGCTGTTGGTTATTCATAAAAAGAAAATGTAACGACTAATTTTTCTGACAGGGATTGGATGGAAAATAAATTTTCCTACCTTGACAAAGGCAGAATTTTTCTGCTTTGAACCAATCAAAGGAAAGCATGTCAAGCCAGAATTATTTTTCCAGATTGGACAAAATAATAAGAGATTACACTCAAAAGCACTCAAAGCTAATGTCCTCATTTCAACAAGAAGATTATACAGTCCATATCAACCTATATAATGGATAATGAGTCAAATATCACAAATCCTAGACAGAAGATGTCCACAAACTCAAGAAAATTACTGAAGTATGAATTCTTGAGTAGTTAGGTCCAATGTAAAATATAGTAACCTTTGTCTCGCAGCCCTATTTCAAACACATTCTGCCCAGACTTATACTCCATGTTTCAAGAAGATTCAATACAATCTATATTCAAGGGATAAAATTTGCTTCAAACAAGATTTTACATCAAGATACAATCCATCAGATGAAGTTTGAAACAAATTCTAAGACATTACGACCACCTTCTAAAACATGCAACATACCTCATTTCCCAGGACAAGGAAAGTGTATAATTCAAATAAGTCAAGCGGAACACTCAGGAGAAAAAAATGGCATTTAACATTGTTCTTACACATTCATGATAAATCAAAAAGATCAAGAAAAAAGAAGGGAGGAAAGAGAGAAAATAAAAACTAAAGGCTATCAAGATTCCTTCTGATTTCAAACACATGAATTGGCAATGTAAACAACAGATATAGATCTCAATTCCCTAATAGGATGTAGAAATAACAGAAACAAATATCTAAAGACGTAACAACAACAAAGTCTAAATAAGCCACCAGATCCATCCACATGGGAAAACATAACCTAGACACCCCGTTTCATTGTCCACATTCCAAACCCATACTTCTCTTCTTATTTTTCTACCCTTTTTCTTCCATTCTTTTGCATAGATTTATATAATTCTTATTTAATCAGCCTGTGAATCATTCTTCCTTCCCATCCCTTCCCCTTCTCTCTCCTCCAACAACCTTCCAGCCTCCTCATCACCCTGTTGCATCTTCTTCTGAGTGTCCTTCGCCTTAAGAGCCTGCAACTTCGAATGATTATAATAAGCAACCCCTAAGAACGCAAGCCCGTATCCAAACAAATTCACCGGAGTCACGGTATCCTTAATCACCGACCACGAAAACGCAATCAACAACCAATCCTTCACCACACCGGCAACGTTCATCGTAAGCGCCGATGTCTTCCCAACAAGTAAAAACACAGCCAGATTCAATGCAAATGCACAGAGAGAATTCGTCCCGAAGATCATATAATCAAAATGGAAACTTGAAGTCTCCTTTAACACAGGAAATTCAATGAGAACCCAAGGTACAAACAAGAAAACCAGACAACACGGTGCAACATAGTAAAGCGAAGTAATCGGATTAAGCGTTATACCCTTCGAAGTAAGCAAGATCTGGATCATAACCAATCGAGTCGCTTCGAAGGCGACCGCACCGAGCTGGAGAATCACTCCCCAGGAATCGAACCGAGCTTCGCCGTACGCCGCAATGCCGACACCGAGAGAGATCGAGAGCATGTTCGCCATGGAATCGGTCTTGAAGGTCTCTTTCTTGAAGAGGACTCCGATGGAATAAACGGCGACCGGCATTAGGGCTTTGAGCATCTGGATGAAGGAGACGGAGAGGTAGATGTAGGCGGAATTTGAGAACCAGAGACTGAGAGAGTAGAGAGCTCCGATTGGGAGAACGGAGGAGACGTAGAGATCGCGAGACATGGAGACTGGTTCAACGAGCTTGAAGACGCGAACGAGGAGGAAAGCGATTGAAGAACAGAAGGTCATGTGGATCATGGTGAGAGAGATTGGGAACGGCCAATTGTACATCTTCTTATCGAGGATGTACTTGTTGTAGACGATTACAGTGAAGCTGAGGAAGATCCATACAGCGACGTAGAGGTAGGAGAGGAGGATCTTCTTCACGACACCTTCACTGAGAGACGATCCTTTCCCCATTGTTTTCGAAACCCTAAGCCTAGATGATGTTGTTGATGATTATGATGATAATGATGATGATGATGGGGTTGTTGATGTGGGAAGAGAAGAGATGGGGTAGAGAAGGAGGGGTGTAGGTTAAGGAGGGGATGGGTGCAGGATAACAGGAGGAGACCGGAGAGGGAGAGAGAGAGAGGTCTTACGAATCAGAGACTTCGTAGTCCTCTCTTGAGAGGAGAAGACTTGAGTTTCAGCCAGTGAGAGAGAGAGAGAGAGAGAGAGAGGTGATTTAGAGCATCTCCCATCATTCCTTACAATTTTTTATTTAGAGCATCTCCAATCATTTCTTACAATTTTTTTTTATATTGGGGGTAAGTTTTCTCAAAAAAATTAGATTCGAAGAAAAACACTCCAATTATAGCTAATTTTTTTTTCACATTTGAGGAAGAGCCCCAATCATCCTCTTAAAAATTTTCTCAAATTTTTTTCAAAATTCTAATTTTATCCCAAAAGTCTATTTTAATGAATTATGCCCTCCAAATTTTACTTCTACTTTTTTCCCTCTCAATTTTTTATTCTCTCAAATTCTTGATAAGTCAAATTTTCCCTCCAATCTCAATTTTCTATTTTCTATTAAATTCTTGAAAACTCAAATTTTCTCTCCAATTTTTTATTTTCCCCAAATTATATTTTAACTATTTTTCCTATAAATTGAGTCATTCCATGTATCTCATTCATCACCAACCCAATTGAACCAATTGGGATTTTTTTTGGGTTGGAAGAAGAAAGAAGTTGGGTTGGGAAATTATTGGTTTGGAAGAACAAATGAGTAATTAAATAGAAGAAAAAAAAAATGACCGTTGGCAAAAGAATTCTAGCTATTGGCATTTGGAGAGCTCCCTAAACTTTTCTCCAAATTTAAAGAAACGTTTAGGGGTCCTCAGAGCATCTCCAATCATTCCCTATCCCCTCCCTCAAATT